>JAULBS010022544.1:0-10652 GCA_032355785.1 Symmetromphalus regularis
TGGACAAATCAAATGTTTATATTTAAAATTAATTATTTGTTTGGAAATTAATTAGGTCACAGGTCCGTGGGACTATGCGTTTAATATGAGTAAATGAAATATGTTTTAAGTTTATGCTCTCAGCTCGAACTGTGACATACTCACTTATTTTAGTTTTGATTGAAATATATTTAATTGCATTTAAGTTTTCCAGCTTACTAGGCCTTCTCTTATTTTAGTTACCTCCGATTAAATATATGAATGTATGTATGTATGTATGTATGTATGTATGTACCTCTATTTCAATGCTACGTTTTCGTAGAAGTAAGTTTTTTATTAGCATTATTAAAATATTTAACAATTGAAGTAATGTGTAGGAGTAGTTAGAATGTAGAGCATTGACAAAATCACAGTTTGCTGAATCACAATTATTTATAACTCGGAACGATGCAACTTCTGAGAGATTTTCAAACAACAATTAAAACCATGAAATAAGCACCAAATTACAACAAAGTCAGTGGCGGATCTAGGCAGGGGTCCCGGCACAACCTAAAATTAACAATTTAAAAAAAATTACTATTATAATTTTAGTATTATATTTTTGTTAATGTTAAAAAGTCCGAGGATTCGTTAGGGCCCTACTAAATTGAATTTCTGGATCAGCCAGAGAAAGTTAACATGTTTATAATGAACAAAAATAACTCTTGTGGCCCAAAACACCCACATGCTTACTGAAACCGGAAGTGTTCTCAGCGTCTGCTTAAAGAGTCCATAGACCCGCGTAATTTCCAAAGAACACTGATGTAAGTTACATACGGTGAGTTCGCGTCAATGACTAATTTCTTCCTTCTAGTTAGGAATGACGTCACATGTAGTCCATCGGCCAGACCAAAATTTGGTACCACCCAGAGGGACAAAGGCTCATAGGTTTTTTTGGTAGATCTATCTACGTAGATAATAAAATGAGGTGATAGTCTTCTGTATTGAGTAGCTTTCTGTATTTTCACCATGAAAACTGAATAGTATTCGAAACAAAATTCCGAAGCAAATATTTGGGGTATGAAAACTTAATTTGGAATAACTTTCCTTTGAATCACTCTGTCATAACAATTCATCACTCAAAATGTGTGCTTTGAAGCTCCCTATCAATTACACATCATAATATGCAAATGAACCTCAACCGTAGGTCAGCAGAGGTCAAAAGGTCACCAAATTTGGGTCGAGCTCAAAATTTGCAGATTTCGGCTTTGCCTCGTCATCTATTGGGACATTTTCCCAATCAGCCTAGAAATGACTGGAAACGGTGTCAGAAAGAATTTCCAACCATTTAGAGGCACCAATGTTTAACCATCTAGAAATAAATTTGAAAAGGAAACAAACTACCAAGGACAGTTTTTTGCAGATATTGATATTTTTATAATATATCAATTTTTCCTCAACATTAACTAACACAACATCCTATTAGAATAAATAAACACTCAATTTGTTTATTATGAAGTTTTCTTGGCATCTGATGTTTAAAAAAAATATATATATATATTATTGGCATTATAAAAGTAGGTCATCAGAGTTCAAAATGTCATCAATTTTGGGTTGAGCTAAAAAATTGCGGATTTCAGCTTTGCCTTGTCATCTGTTGGGACATTTTGACAAAATCAGCCTAGAAATAGCTGGAAACTGTATCAGAAAGAATTTACAACCATTTAAAGGCAACCATGTTCAGTCATCTAGAAAAATATTGAAACAGAAACCAACGAGCCACAGTCAGTTTATGCAGATATTGATACTTTTATAATGTCAAATTTAGCATCAACATTAACTAACACAACACCATATTAGAACAAATAAACACTCAAAATGTTTATTATGAAGAGCTCTTGGCATCTGATATCTTTTTAAGAAAATTATTATTGGCATTATAAAAGTACATCATTACAGGTCAAAAGGTCAATATTCAGATTTGTTTTGATTTGGTAGTACCAACAAAGCTCATTCTGAAAATTACGGATGGAAGCAGTGATGAGAAAGTCATAATAAAAACCCATAGTCGCGTCTGAGCACCCCAGTTCAGTTTTTGTTTTCAGATTGACTAACGGAAATCTTGAAATTCCATCAGTTTCATTGATCTGATCTTTAGAAAATGATTACTCTTCATTCAAACTATTGTCAATAGATGGCACTAGCTGTTTGTTTCACTTTCACAAAATGGAGGTAGAATGTAGTCCTTTATATTTAGTTCAATTTTTAAAGTATCTTTGCAGCTTTGGCCACATATACTTGGTACGTTTGCACCTCTGATATACATAGACCATATAGATATATATATATATATTCATAAACTGTGATCTGCAATAATAAAATGTATTTTATCTTTGATGTACATGTATTGTTCACTTCATCTCAGTAATATGACATTGATGATAATGGAGTACAGGACAATACGGTAATATTCTATGATCATACTATGTAGATAGCAAAGGAGGAATTATTCTTTTACATTAGAAATGATCTATTCACAAACTCTGATGCCATTCCTTTGACGGAACTCTCATCCAAATTAACTGACAAATTAGTTGACCTCGGTGTTACAGAAGTAAAAGCTTTCACTAAGAGTTTAAAGAGACGCTCTAGTTTGTTAGTGACAGAAATGTAGACTTGTTGTATATTGCATCCCAAGATATTGATAACCTAGTGTTGAAATACCATGCTGTGCAACAGGAACTAGAAACTGTTAAATCAAAAACTGATGAAAGTTGTTGCAAAAGCGATACTAGCACTGTGTGAAATAATCAAATGACAGGTCATAAGTGATGAATACAACACACACAAATATCTCAGATGCTTTGGTCAATTTCTACAATTCAATCCTGATAGGAGAACATAAATGTGCATTCCCAACAGAGATTGTCCAAACATGTTTTACTCCCAAATGCAGTAAAGTCCTTAACAGGTAATGTTGATATTGTACACACTTTGAATCAGTTATGTCATGGTGTCTCTTATTCAATGTTAAAGCAAATTGACACTGCCTTTTACTTGCAAAAAACTATCTATGGGGTGTGCTATTTATTGCCTTCAGACTTACACCCAGGTATTTTTACCACTTTGACATGAGACAACATAGATGTCTAGATGAAACACTTAGTGAGGGTGGAACATCCCATATCGAGTTAGTGTAATTGCCATACAGCCAAAGGGACTTAGTGAAGACTCGGAGTTGAAGGTGTCCTCCAAAGTTCCCAAGACAAAACATTGCAGCATGTCTGTTGAGGCAAACAGGTCGGACCTCAGCCAATAATTACTGTTGATTCTGATTCTACAACTACTCTGCACAACGCACTCCTAAAGAACATTACATGGGTGGTGTATTGTTTGTCTTATGCAAAATGTCAAAGTGTCAGTAGTTGGACTGGATTTAACATAAACCTTGGGTGTGGCAGGGACGTTGTTGAAAACAATATTGCCTACCTTCCAACAGTAAATGTCCTTGCAATAGACTTGACAACTGTCTATGAATCGATCCTTGAGAATCATGCATGCTTTGAAACTGAATGTGACTGTATGGGTATTTGATCAGGCACTCTACGCGAAAGCCTCAGAGGTTGCATGGAAGCACCAAGATATATTAAGTCCCATCGTTCAACGAATGAGGATCTTCCTCACAATATTTACCATGCTAGTTATGGGGAAGCGTTTTTGGTGATACTGGGTTGAGAGATGTAGCTGTAGAATCTGGGGTTTGTCCTCAAGCTCTTTGTCAGACAAATTTAAAGAGGAGGGCGGAATTAAATAAAATTAAAATATTTATTTCCCAATCCTCAAAATGATAATCGGCAGATTTCAGAGAGGAGGAAGAAAAAATAATAAAACTTTATTTCAAAATTAAATATTTTATTCCAAAATTACAAAAGAATATGTGACAATTTGCTGACCCAATGAAAGTTGAAGTATTGATATCTGGGAAAAGGTTTAGACTAGGAGTGTAGTAATAAAATGTTTTTCACAAGAAAACAGAAGCAGTTTCCAGTGGTTTGATCAGACTAGAAAACTCCCACATCACAATTACGAGGCGCCTTTTCTGGTGCTAATAGAAGGCTCATTCCACTCGTCGGAGATCTCTAGTACGATAGTGACTACCATTAGCCAAGCTACATTTAGATTTTCCTTCAACATGGCGAATGACCATAAACCACATTGCCATGATATACTTGCATGGTGTGCCTTCTTTGCATGAAATGACAATTCTGATTGTTCGATTCACTGCGTGAAATTTTTCATATTTATTTTTAAGAAGGCTAGGCAAACGTCAACTGAGGACGGATTAAAAATAAAGAATATTGGCGCATTTTCGGGTGGCAAGTGGAATGAAAAAAAAACATTATTATTTTTTAAATCCATTTACAGGATTTTTCAGGACGGCGGGCCAGAGGACTTTCCAAAACTAATAAAAAAAACCCCACCATTTTCGGGGTCTTTCCCTGGCGGCAAGCTCGAGGACAAAGCAATAAAAAAAGTTTGGCCTTATTGTCGACGGTTCCATACTTGGGATGCTTGATTGTCGAATGTACAACCTTGCAATTAGACTACAGAAACTGATGTACGAGGCACTCATGTGACTAGCATCAGGTGTCTTTGAAGCATGGTTAGGGGATTATGATAAGGATAACCTGAACCAAGCACTGACTATTGTGAAAGACTTTGAAGAGGAGATATCTGGAGAAAACTTGCAATAGTACGAACAGGTGCGTATACTACAGTTCTTTTAACAATGCCTAGACCTCAGAAATGACAATAGCAAACTGTCTTCATTCTGAATATCATATATGGACATGGTAGATATTATTCTGCGTTCTTCAAGGGAATGAGATTTCCAGGTTCATCTTGGCTCCATCATGGCCTTGATTAGATGATGTTTCACTTATGATTGGCTGAATACAATGAATTATGACTTTCTTGCTACTATGCCCAATCTCAGCACCGACCATCCTGATGTGTATGTTCACTTTATGCAAGGGGGCTTTTCAGTCCAGCCTGGCGCCATCAACACATTTGGGAGAATCTCAGTAGATCAAACCATTGAAGAGACTGTTAAAGAAGACAATCAATCCCCTGATTTTTATCATAATGTAACTTACAGTGCAGCTATAAAGTTGAACCATTTTTTTTAAAATCAAATTCTTTTCGAAAATTATTAAGTATGGTTTCTGTAGATGTGTCCCAAGCTACTTTGAGTTATTATCTTAATGGCTGACAAAAAATATGAAAGCATTCTGAACATTGCTTCATGCTTCACTTACTCAAAAAGATACACATAAATAAAGATTTTGTTTGGCTTATTGTCATTATAATGTGGTTTACGGTTGATGTTGGTATTAGTACTGATATATCATAAAAGTATCAATTTCTGCAAAAGCTGACTTTGTCTTGTTTGTTTTTGTTTCAATATTTTTTTCTAGATGGCTGAACATGCTTGCTTTAAATGATTGGAAATTCTTTCTGACACAGTTTCCAACCATTTCCCAATAAATGCAAAGCTGAAATCCGCAAATTTTGAGCTCTACCCAATTTCGGTGACCTTTTGACCTCGGATAACCTAGTTTTATAATGCCAATAATAATTTGCTTTAAAAGATGTCAAGAGCACTTCATAATAAACACTTTGAGTGTTTATTTGTTCTAATAGGGTGTTCTGTTAGTTAATGTTGAGGTAAATTTGATATATTATAAAAGTATCAATTTCTGCAGAAACGGACCTTGGGTAGTTCGTTTCCTTTTCAATATTTGTTTCTAGATGGTTAAACATTGGTGCCTTTAAATGGTTGGAAATTCTTTCTAACACATTTTCAGCCATTTCTAGGCAGAATTTGGCAAAATACTCCAATAGATGACGAGGCAAAGGTGAAATCCGCAAATTTTGAGCTCGACCCAAATTTGGTGACCTTTTGACCTCTGATGACCTACGTTTGAGGTTCATTTGCATATTATGATGTGTAATTGATAGGGGGCTTCAAAACACCCATTTTGAGTGATGAATTGTTATGATAGGGTGATTTTAAGGAAAGTTATTCTAAATTAAGTGTCCCCTAACACCAAAATTTACTTCGGAATGTTTTCCACACACTGTTCACTTTTTATGGTGAAAATGATAGAAAGCTACTCGATACAGAAGGCTATCACCTCATTTTATTATCTACATACATATACCTATGAAAAAACCTATGAGCTTTTGTCCCTCTGGGTGGTACCAATTTATGAAAATTTGGCCTCTGGCCCATGGACTAATAATCTAACTGAATGAAAATATTGTTTAACAAGTATTGCGTTGATTAATACGCGATTTACTGATTTTTTTTAATGCAGAACATAGTGCCATATATAATAAATAAGCAGCTATCACATATCAACCAGAGAACAGGCCCGTAGGAACCCGGGGGTTGTTGGTGGGGTGGGGGGCTGGAGCTGTAGCGGATTATAATGTGGAAAATGTCCCCAGCCCTAGATTATGACCGGTGTCGCATATAATTTGCACTCCCCTGGATTTGCACTCCCCAGTCATTATTATACGTATAATAAGCACTCCCTGGTGCATATTATACGTAATATATAAACTCCCCTTATTTACTGTGTTTTTAATATACAAGACCACCCAATTATTGTTACAGCTAATTTATAGTGTGCAGGGACGTTAGAACCAGGGACGTCTGTGGGGTTCAACCCACCACCACCACCACCCCATTATTCCCATAAATATATTCCTTATATATTTTTGAATTATTCAAACGGTAAGCTCTGATGTTCAGAAATGGGAGCTGCTCTCCCCCCCCCCCATATGAATTTCGTTCCAACGCCCCTGGAGTGCAACATCTGGACTGACCAAAGCAGATTATTTATTTATTTTAACAAATTCAAACGCTGTACAGTAGTACTGATGGTAATGCTTTTAAAGTTATTATTTGTTTTATAAGGAGTCCACCACCAAAACAAAAGTGGGGTTCTACGGCACAGTGCCGGTTTAGCTAGTGTATAAGGGCAAACGAATTGAATTGAATATATTGGGCCAGTAAAAGCAGTTATATTCAATTTTTTTACTCTCAACGTTTTTTTATACTCTGACTTTTGGAACGGTGTAACGTTTAATATGCACACACCCGGAATATGCACTCCCCAGTCATTATTATACGCATAATTTGCACTCCCCAGGTATTATTATACGGTAAACCTCGGCCCTCACAAGCACATTTTCTCCCTTTGGTTGGAATTGCCTTGTCTATACCTCACAACGGTGATAGATTCTATTAATTCTACCCTTGGATACATAATTTAATGCAAGATTGTTTTAGTCTGTATTTAATGCAAGATTATTTTAGTCTGTATTTAATAAGATTACTTTAGTCTGTATTTAATAAGATTACTTTAGTCTGTATTTCATAAGATTATTTTAGTCTGTATTTAATAAGATTATTTTAGTCTGTATTTAATAAGATTACTTTAGTATGTATTTAATCAGATTATTTTAGTCTGTATTAAATGCAAGATTATTTTAGTATGTATTTAATAAGATTACTTTAGTCTGTATTTAATAAGATTACTTTAGTCTGTATTTAATAAGATTACTTTAGTATGTATTTAATCAGATTATTTTAGTCTGTATTTAATGCAAGATTATTTTAGTATGTATTTAATAAGATTACTTTAGTCTGTATTTAAAAATATTATTTTAGTCTGTATTTAATAAGATTACTTTAGTCTGTATTTAATAAGATTACTTTAATCTGTATTTAAAAATATTATTTTAGTCTGTATTTAATAAGATTATTGTAGTCTGTATTTAATAAGATTATTTTAGTATGCATTTAATAAGATTATTTTAGTCTGTATTAAATGCAAGATTATTTTGGTCTGTATTTACAAATATTATTTTTGTATCTATTTAATAAGATTATTTTAGTCTGTATTAAATGCAAGATTATTTTAGTCTGTATTTAATAAGATTATTTTAGTCTGTATTTAATAAGATTAATTTAGTCTGTATTTAATAAGATTACTTTAGTCTGTATTTAATAACATTATTCTGGTCTGTATTTAATAAGATTAATTTAGTCTGTATTTAATAAGATTACTTTAGTATGTATTTAATAAGATTATTTTAGTCTGTATTTAATAATATTATTTTAGTCTGTATTTAATAAGATTATTCTGGTCTGTATTTAATAAGATTATTTTAGTCTGTATTTAAGGACAATTTTTTTTCCCTAGGTTAAGGATACACCATTGTGCATTTTGACTGAAAATTGAATAAAAATAAAATTCCATTTTTATCCTTTAAACAAATTCACCTCCAATAATCACCAGTGATATTTGGCAGGAGAGAATTAAAAAATGAAAAACTTACATCTTCAAAATAGGCATATTTTGTTCCCAAAAAGCCTATTTAATTAATTAACCAAATGTTGACTTTAACTTAAGCAAGTGAGGTGTGCTGCATTTAATTAATTCAACAAATATTGACTTTAACTTAAGCAAGTCATTAGTGCTGCATACATTGTACATTATGAAAACAAGTCATGACAAATTTTATTTTTATGTTTATTTTGTCAGGTGACTTACTTCAGTAATCCATAATCCCCCCTCACCCCACTCAATAATAATAATAATAATAATAATAAGTATGGGCTGAAGAACAAGGAGATATCATTTTGACGTTTGAAGAGTTTGATAATTACAGGGTTTCACATTCAAGGCGCGTGTTCACGCTCGTGCCCCACTACTCTCGTAGATTTCAACCAAGGAGCGTGAATAATCGCGCTCCAAAAATACCATCGAGTTTGGTAATTCTTGATTTTTGCGAAAATATCCGAATTGATCACATACAAAAATTTTGTTTTAAATTATCACGAATATTATAAATAAATCGATCCAAAATATGTAATAAATCTTCAATTAGAGAATTAGAGCAAAAATGTTTTTTTTAAAAACATCCGGTTTTGTCAATTAAATCAACTGGTAGTCTCTGTGGTAAAATTAATTTGGTGTAATAGGTACAGATATTAGTGTAATCAGGTATCGACTATATTTGTTTCCAAAATGCGGATGGAAAATCCATTTAATTAATAAACTGCGCTACTTGGAGACAAGTAATTATGTTTTCGGAGAAAATAGGGAATTCCGTTTCAGATAGGTTTTTCCACGATTCCGTTATCACTAGTATACCAAATATGAATACTGTGCATGCCACCACTACCTCCCCGATGGTGATGATGACATGAACAAACACCCTCACAGAAATTATGATTTAGAACTGATACACATTGCTAATTATTGAATCTCTGGCCAAATGTATCAATGATTCTGAATCAACTGAATCATTCAATTGATTTTAAGGAAAAAGGTCCCCATCACTTCTGTAGGGGTATTATTATAGATAGTGAAAAAGCTCCCCTGAACCTTACTTGGGGAGTGATTTATAGCTCTCTTCTACTTTTCAAATGTGAAACCCTGTGGTTAGTTTAGCAGTATGGTATAGGCTGTTCAGTAATTTAACATCGTTTAGTAACAATATAAACAAACATATTTCTGCAATGTCATAACATTTCATTTTGCATTTTTATGATGATGCCATTTCAAAATTATTTGTGAAAAAAACAACCCAAAAATCACCCAACAAGATAAGACCGTTTCACAAATAACGTTTTAACACCAAATCATGCATACATGTAATAGATAGTTCCATGTCTTTTTGAATTTAAAGCAGTATTGGCTGAGTAAAGTTTTTAGCAACATGATACAACAACAAAGTTGAGATTCAAGCATATGAGGGGTTCCAAAGTGGTGGTAGCCTGAAAATGTTTGGGAACCACTGTTCTATTGCTTTTCTGACAGCAATTGTGGATCACTGGCTGGAGTGATAAATAGTCTAAATGGGTGCACTGAAGGGCATTGATATGGTGACCTATCATACTTCGATACTATACCTCTATATCTACATGTATGTCCCACTTTATGATCCTGATACATAGGTTTAAATTATTTTATGAATCTGACATGAAAATATTGTTTTTTCAGGTTTGTCCTTTAGGAGTTGCAGATCGAGTCAACCTGGGACTGATTCCTAGATCGGAAGGAGGATGGTCTGTAGCTTGTGCTGCACTGAAACCAGCTTCTGGTGGCATTCTTCACATCCATGCAAACGTTACCTCAAAACCGGGCACACATGAGATTGGGAATTCACTGCCCTCAAAAGAAGCTTTGGACATTGTCGAAAGTACTGACACTCTCACACAAGATTGTCTAACAGATAGTGATAATAGTGATGAGGAAAGAATATGTGACCACATGACTATCAGGTCACCTAGTAATCCTAGAGACACTTGGATGCTGTGGGCAAGAGAAGTGTCTGAGAAAATAAAGACATTGCTTTTAAGAACTCATGGAAATGAATGGATAACCAGGATAGTTCATATAGAACATGTGAAGTCGTATGCACCTCATGTGGATCACTTAGTATTGGATTTAGACTGCAGACCAGCAGGATGACTTCTTGAAAGAGTTCATATAGAACATGTGAAGTCGTATGCACCTCATGTGGATCACTTAGTACTGGATTTAGACTGCAGACCAGCAGGATGACTTCTTGAAAGAGTTCATATAGAACATGTGAAGTCGTATGCACCTCAT
>JAULBS010022554.1:0-10652 GCA_032355785.1 Symmetromphalus regularis
GCTGCTAGGCATCAATTTGACTCGCGTTACCATGCGGTCATCCTGCTGCTAGGCATCAATTTGACTCGCGTTACCATGCGGTCATCCTGCTGCTAGGCATCAATTTGACTCGCGTTACCATACTGTCATCCTGCTACTAGGCATCAATTTGACTCGCGTTTTTTTGATTAAATGATAAATGATTTAGCTATGGATAATTTCCGTTTCCCGCTTGGCGAGTTGACTGCATTTCCGCCATAATTATATAAGCTACACCTGAAGTTGTCACAAGAGACGGCCAACCGCGTCACTGAGTGATGATGCCATTTGCACAGACGATCCAATTTGCAACAGTCCACATGCAAGTGCATACGCATCTGTTATTTGTACATCTAAATTGAATAAACATCTTGCTGTGACAGAAGCATGGGGAGCTGTTTAACAGTGAGGATGATTTCATCCGCAAACAAAACAACGAGTAGAATGAAAATAACGCCACTGCCAAATTAATTCCATACAGACTACCCATAATTGGTTACTGTCATTACCGGAAGTACGGTCCGCCATTTTAGATACTACTTTCTAAATTAAATAGCAGAAAGTATGTTTTTCTTTATAGATGTTATTTTAATATATCCAGTGTTCATTATGCATACACAGATCTAATGGTTCTGGGTCCACTTTATGCACACCATTAAAAAAAAACCCACAAAACAGTAGCTTTTACCTCAGCTTTAGCATTAGCATTAACTGACTTTATATATATATATAAAAAAAAAAAAAATTCACTTATAAATTATTAACACATAATAACATGTACGTGGAGAGAGGGCTTTTTTTTTCAGGGGATATTTTAGTTATTATATTATTATTATTATTATTATTAGTTTTTGTTGGTGGTGGTGGGATAGTGTTTTTTTTTTATTATTTGTTTTTTTTAAAATTATATTTACTTGTTTTTATTTTTTCATTTGATACTAATAGTGAGAAAAATGATTATTATGAATATTTGTTTTGCTGTATACTAGTATTTTGTTTGTTTTCTGATCCAAAGTTCCCTTTATTCTTTGACCTTCAATTTGATCAGTTATTGTATTATGAACATTAGTTCTGCCGTAGCGTCTGAATGGTCGATATTATCATCTTTGACTTTCAAAATGGCTGGATCAATTTTAATAACTCGTTAGCCGTTCCATCAGTCTTATTAAACGCGGCTTGTGACACGGCAGTCTAATGGGTGTCTCGTTTAATGTTATCACCACAACTAACATTAGTAAAACAAATCATCAAGACATTAGTGGATTTCTTTTTTAGATGAGTGACTGCGTAATAATTCGAAATACTATATTTCGCGTCACCGGAAGAGGAACATGAAAACACCAGCGTTCTTCAACTGATAAATAAGTGCCAAAAGGACAAACAACTGCCTTTTAAACCTTTTGCAACGTGTACATGATACACAAAAGTATTTCACTTCATAACCTTTTGGAATATATATGGTTGTAACGGTAAAAAAAATCGTGTCTGAAAAGTGCAAAAAATAATTTTTTCATCATAACAAATTTAATATTCACTATATCTTCTTGAAATTTTGTTCAAAATTTGACTTTTAAGAGGATTGGGTATGGATAGCCGCATCTTCTTACGTTAATTGTGTATCTTCTTATGGACTACCTGCATCTACGTGTGAAATGTTAAAGGACTGCTTTGTATTGGCAGCTTGTGTGTGTGTGTGTGTGTGCGCGCGCATGCATGCGTGCGTGAGTGTGTGTGTGTGCGTGTGTCTGTATGTGTGTGTGCGCACATGCGTGCGTGTGTGTGTGTAAAGATAGTGGATTTAGATATATATGATAAAGTGAACGTCTTATTGACATCTTTATCTACTTGTGCAAATATATTTAAGTAAAGAAGATTTTTTGTTGGCATACTGTATTTTATTCTTGTGTAAAGATACTATGTTAAATAAGACTTATTGTTGGCAGACTGTATCTTCAAGTGTAAAGATATTACGTTAAATAAGACTTATTGTTGGCAGACTGTATCTTGTGTAAAGATACTACATTGAAGGAGAAAGCCTGCAATTACAATCTTTATATCAAATATTTATCACTGGATATAATGTTCGTCGGGGAAATACGTTTTACACATTTTCATTTCAAACCATCCATATGGCTGGGGAGCCTAAACGACATGACCGCCCCAGAATGACAACTGTTTTGACTGTTTTGTAGAATTGTGTAAGCTAATCCTCGATATTCATTTCATTTATGGAACGCTGAAAAATATAATGTTAGCTTAATTTAGGTATTTCCCACTTTTCGTCTCTTTTCCCCCTATTTCCCCGTCTTTTTCTCGTCTTTTTACCCGTTTTCCCCTCTGTTCTGTGTTTAGGCACCCCGCATATGTCGAGAATAGTCATTAATTAACATGAATCCTACATTCTCACCCACATCTTCCTTTTTGCCAACAAGAGCAGGTTCACAGACACTGGAATATTGATTTAGTTTTTAGCAGAAAAAGCAAAGCAAAATGTAATCATGATGTTATTAAGTCATTTAGGTATATGGCATATGGATGAACTTTAGAAAAAACGATGATTTTTCTCAGGGGAGAAAACCCCATCAACGCACTATAAACGAATTAAATGAATATTCGTCCTATATACATGATGCGGCGAACTCATAAAGGACGTTTAGTGATGGTGGTACACACAATGGTGACACTCATAGCCCACAGCATGTACTAATGAAGTTAGCCTGGCTTTGTAGATGAAAACAGATAAACCTTTTGTGTTTGTTAATATCGTTGTCTTCGGTCACGTGACTGAAACACGATATGCTGTAAATAGATCATACCACACTCTTCAGTGCTAACAACATGCTGAGTTAGACTAGAGGATACCGAATTTGAAATTAATACGATATTGGAAAATAGACGGGTAATTATATTAATTCACTCATGATGGATGCAACTCTGTCAAAGAGATGTTAGGAGTGGTCTCCCCAGTATTCAGGAAAGGGATGGAGGGAATCGGCAAAGCTGGTTCCACTTATAGGAAGGGATGGTAGGCTACCTAAGAGTTTCAGGGTACACGTACTTCGAAAATGTCTTTGTAAATATATTTAAGTCGATGTCCAGACTTGCTATTTTGTATGGCGGCCTAAATAAACGTATAGCGGATATTACTATCCCTCCCAACGGATGATGAGCGCTTTCTTAATAAGTCTTAACAGATGGCGGGCTCGCCATCGGTTTGGACATGTACCGAGACCCCTGTAAGTTATTAAAGGCAAATCCACGACCATTTGGTGGATTCAGAATTTTCAGTGTTATGCCTAGAATAGGAAACAAATATGGCAATTTGATGGATTTAGAGTTGTCAGAGAAACGGTCTCACCTAGATCAGTAAAACACGAGTTTTGAAAGATTCAACTTTGACAAAGAAATACCTTTAACAGTTTTGGTTAATTAAGATTTGAGAGATAATTATAAATATTCTCACCTATATATTACTAGAAAAAAAATACGTTGTCGTTTGGTTAGTTCAACTATGAAAGATATACTTTCACTTAGAAAAGAAAAAACACGTGATTCTGTGGTCAATTTATCTTTGAGAGATCTGCTTTTTCTCTCACTTAGCCTAATGACATCAGCTATTGATTGGTGAATCAATTTGGAGAGCCATCTGTATATTATCTTACCTAGAATAGGAAACTACAATATGCTGGGGTTGGGAAGCTTTAAAAATTCTGCCTGCCTGCCTGCCTGCTTGCTTGCGACCGTTTGATGAATTCAAATGTGAGTTATCTCTCTATACTAGAATATGAAAATACCAGATCGTTTGGTCATTTCAAATTTGGGAGTACTCGCACCAAGAATAGGAAAACTAGCATATGATCATTTGGTGGCTACCTCTCTAGGACATGTTACTACATGTTCACCTTGTATATGAAAATCAATGGCTACGTTATAGATTGAACTCTGCAAACGGGTGCTCACAATAGTACATATTTTGAAAAGCTTGTCAAGCAGAAAGTTATTTCCTGTCAAGCGCACTGCGCATTCTATTCACCGATACGTCATCGTTCAGCATACACACCAACACATTATATGTTGTTGGTCTGTTCTCGATAACACAAGCGAAATGCATTAGTCGTGTAACATAATGGATCAATTAATAGTTTTCAACGTGTAGGGGTGGAACAGTAAACAACCCAAAGGCTAACATTAAATCATATTTCAGGCCCGAAGGAAAGACTTTGGGAGTAGGGAAGGGCACTGACAGATCGAGTACAAACTTTATATCCGTTTTTGATAACAATGGCAAACATTAATGTATTTTTAAAAAAGGCTCAGAAGTGGGTGGCACGTGCCCCTCCCCCCCATCATGTATTTATACCAAGAAAATATGTGCAAAAGGTATTAAATATTTGTGACAACTTGTTATTATTCTATAGTACGTCTATGACTACATACATGCACCCTAGCTCAAATGGAAGCATGTCTGCCTGTGAACCGGTCGGTCGTCTGATCATTCCTTCTCATTTGGAGTTTGGGCTACGACTGGTTCATCAAAGGCCGTGTTATGTGCTGTCCTGTCTGTGGGACGGTGTATTTAAAAGACCCCTTGCTGCTTATCGGAAATAGTAGCCTATGTGGCGGCAGCGGTTTTCTTCTAAATACGCATGTCAGAATGACCATACGATTGACGTCCAATAGCCGTAAATAAGATACAAAATCAATGTGCTCTAGAGGCGTCATTAAATAAAACAAACTTTATTTTGTTTTATATACCTGTACCTGTTTATTGTAATATTTACAAATCCTGCATAATTTAAGTAACAGATTTAGAAGAAAAAAAAGTTAAATGCTTTTTAATATTGATCTAATAAATTTTAATTTTAGTGTAAATGCGTCCCCTATAAATATTTACGAGGAACCCGGTGTATACGCAATTAATACAATAAACTGTCGTTACCCTAGACAACGAAACATATATTTAAAAGTAATCATGAAAACAAAATGTATATGTAACATAAATATTGTCGGTTCTTTCAAATATCTTAAGGAGGTATAACATGACAGAATTATATATACAGTTCTTAAACAAATTTACGTCAGTTTTATATTCTTTAAAATATTAGTTTAAAAGTTTTGTTTTAATAAGACAGAATTAGTTTTAAAATTGCACCTGTGTATTCTGTATCCATTTATTGACCTCTATTTCAAATCGTAAGCTACAATCATTCATTTATTTCCATACTTTAAAATATATGTAAAACATACAATACTCATTCTTCTTCACTATGATTGGTTAGTTTCAACTAATTAAAATTCAAACATCTCATTTCGTGTTTCTCAGTATTTCAATTAGTTAAAACTAATGTGAAATGTATATGCGGGGGAGTACACCACAAGCATATTTTGAAGGAGTTAAGGGTTAAGATTTAATCGACAGTTGTCAATAGTTTTATGGCACATTGCTATACCGTACATGGACCCCGAGTGTTTTGAAGCGCTTGTTTTCAAGCCTATGAATAATCAAAACGATTAGGCGTAAGCGAATGTCAACTAAATGACGTCACCAATGACCATATGTGAAAGACAAAAGCACGATGAAGAGAAAGTAATGGAACTCATTAAGGAAAGAAAAATAATTGTGTTCGGAGAATCCCCATGGTAGCATACGCGAGTGTCTAATTTTCTCCATCACTGAAGTACTTCAAATGATCAATTTGAGCAGACCAGCCTTTTGACATTTGTGCAGCTCAGTAATACACTATTTTAACATACAAATGTACTTAACATGCAGCTAGTAAATGTCATGTTGTAGTTGTATTTAAAAAAAAAACTTCAAGAATGCCACTATTAAACTGACGTAGGCTACAGTGTTGGTAAAGGTTAGGGATTGTGTTTTGAAAATATTTACATCTAAATTAATTGTAACTTTAGAACCTTTTGTCTTGGGGACAGGTTTTGACAGATACTAATAGGCTTTTCAGGGTGATTAATGGTATTTGACATCACAGTGAAAAGACGTTGTTAATTCTCTGATGTGTTCAAAGAGTAATAAGCATCCTATTTTCTCTTACATTTCTATTTTGTTCTGTTTTTCTTCTCCTTGTTTGGTAATTAGAATACTAATACATGTATGTGCATTATATCTTAATACAATGGATAAATATTTCTGTGGCTGAAGCAAGAAAAATGGTTTCGCCATTGAACAGCCATTATGGCAACATCGTATTTTGGTTACTTTTCTTGTCACATAATGGTGACTGTGCAGAATGGTCACGTGATGAATACAGGTTAACATAAAATTATTATGGATCTAATCGTGACGAATAGCTAAGCACTTAAGATGTAGCAGTAAAATTCCAAGTCACGTGATGAACCCAAGATTCATAGGTAAAGCTGTTTCGCCGACGTCGATTGGTTTGATTTATATCACGTGCTAACGTTACCAGATTGGTGTTTCTCTTCAGATATACGAGTACATTTTGTATATCAAAACACAACTTCAAATACAATGTGTATCATATATATCTAGTTAAGTAACACGTGTTATTAATAACTGAGTATAAAATTCAACAAAATATAATCTAAATCATGGTTCTTAAGTTTCTTTGGATTTCATAAACTAAATTAATCATATATAGTATCACATATTACGAAAATCATCCATGTTTACCAGATAAAAGTTTACATATTTCATATAGATTGAAGACAGTAAGAATACTGATCAACTTGCCAATGCAGTAGTCCTGTGTTAGGTCATCGGACTCTCAAGCTGAAGACAGCGATTCAAAACCAGTTGGAGGCTGGCTCACACTTGACAACGTGTCAAAATTACGAAATGTTTGACATCCAACAGCCGACGATTAATAAATTAATGTGTTCTATCATTAAACAAATGAAAAAAAAAAAGAATTTGTCTTCTACGTTCAAACTGTTCCAAAATTTACATCAAAGCCAAGACAGTAACCTTTCAAAGGAACGTTCAAATGTTATTTGAAGATAATAAACAAGGATTCCGGCAACATCATTAGCCATCTAGACAGGAAAGACAGAACCTCACTTAAAGTTCCTCTTCACAATGGACAATGTGATGAAAGAATCATTGGCAGAATCTTAATATCATGTCAAACAGCAAATTCTGAAGCATACAAAGCTGAAGGGTTTCCTCTGCAGACCATAAATAGCACAAAAAACCACATGTTTGACATCTGAGAGCCGCTGGATAAACAATGGTCTGGGTGTTAAACAACCAATCATTTCTTTCTTTTTTTATTTGTACAACGTTAAAAGAAATTCGACGTAAGATTTGGATTCAAGACACACCCTAACAGCCAAACTCAGAACCTATTTTGGATTTTCAATACAAGTGAAGCGGACTCCACAAAGCAGAATGAAGAAGAAATAGAAGAAGAAAAAGAAGAAAAAGAAGAAGAAATAGAAGAAAAAGAAGAAAAAAGAAAAAGAAAACGAAGAAGAAAAAGAAGAACAAGAAAAAAGAAGAAGAAAAAGAAGAACAAGAAAAAAGAAGAAGAAAAAGAAGAACAAGAAAAAAAGAACAAGAAAAAAAGAAGAACAAGAAGAAGAAAAAAGAAGAAATAGAAGAAGAAACAGAAGAAGAAGGGGGGAGGGTAAATAAATTTTAAAATGTCGGATAAATCAACTATCTAGTGAATGTATAAAATTAATATCTAATAATTATGTTAAACTAAATCACTTATCTGACCTACTGATTTTAACGAGGGTAATGGGCCGAATCTAATACTTATAAACAACAAAATAAATAAGCAAGACAGTGTAAAATAAGTGGATTTCTCTTACTATTAAACAAGATAAATACGATAATGTAAAATCAATATACTTCTCTGTAATGACGAAATAAATGACGCTGCGTCGATTAATGAAGCGAAACGTTCATATTAATTTTTAACCGTCTCTCTTTGTTAGACTTGGCAGATAACGTAATTAACGTTCCGTATCTCTACTATCTCTAGGCAGTTTGTCTTGTTTGCTTTGTTCTGTATGTATATAGGTAAACAAACAAATGTTTTTAGCTATAAAAAAAAGTATTTAAAAAAAATAATAATAATACCATCAACAATAACAACATTCACTATAACTAGGATTGTCTTAAAACAGAAATGAAGAAAAAAAGAAAAAGACGATTCATTTTAAAGTAAAGTTTATTTTAATTAACGACGCCCCTAGAACACATTTTTAAAATCTTATCATCAGCTATTGGCCGTCAGTCATGTGGTCATTCTGACATATTTATTTAGAGGAAATCCGCTGCCGCCACATAGGCTACTCTTTCCGATAAGCAAGCAAGGGGTCCCACAGATAGGATAGTTCATATCACGATCTTTGATGAACAAGTTATGAAACACTGGTTAGAACGGAAAATAGCCTAAACTCCATATGGGTCCATTCATTTTAAAGATGCACAGATATGTATATCGTTGATCACTAACAATAATCTTGGGAGTAATTGAGATTCAGTAATTGGAAAGTGTGGAGCAATACTGTTCAAAAAGCAATTGTGTCTGTTCTGAACAGAATTGCATTTTAAAAAGTAAAGTTTGTTTTATTTAACGACGCCTCTAGAACACATTGATCTATATCTTATCATCGGCTATTAGACGTCAATCATAATATTATGGTCATTCTGACATGTGGCCTTTTATATGCACCGTCCCTCAGACAGGACAGTACATACCTCGGCCTTTGATAAACCAGTTGTTGACTACTGGTTGGAACGGAAAATAGCCTAAACTGCAAATGGGTCCACTGAGAAGGATCGATCCGACGAATTGTTTTAAATATACAATCTAAGTAAACACATAGCAGATAACAGACAGTGTGTAGTCTGGTGTTATGTCTGGGTATACACCCCTTCGGAACTACAGTCAGCTTTCTGTGCGTCTCTAATCAATGGTAAATGTGAGACATTTATTTTCAATCTGTCTTTACCGTTTTAACATTTCTCTACAATTAAGACTCTTCCCACTGTGACATTTATCAATGTGAAACACGTTACCGTGACTACGGCACGGAAATGGCAACGCTGCTTCCCACATAACGATTTCACTGGTATCCGACGTCCTCATTAGAGTTAAGGTCACACACCACCATTGATTTTGATTGTGTAAATACAATTAACTTTTAAAAAAAATGTTATATATATTAAAAGAATTACAACAAATGGATTAAGGAAAAAAACATTATATGAGGATTTAACCCTCTGAAAATTAGTATAGGTTTACCACTAAATATTTAGTTATGGCTTTCCAAAACAACCGCCTATAATATTTGATGTTTTCTTCGTTCCCACCAATCGCGTATGAACTCATAAACATACAAAACAGTGAAGTTATTAACGGAATACAAACTTGGCAGATAAAATTAAAGACCATATCTGTAAAGTATATAACAAGTAGTAGTCTCAGATCCATACTTAATCTCACTTTATTCAGTGAAACAGAGGAACTATTTTTTAATCGCACTATGTTAAGCTGTGACACCGAGTGACGTAATATCTTAATACGAAATGCTAAAAAAGCTTAATGAGCTACGCTAGCTGTTTGTACCTGAACGTAAGGATAAAGACAAACATGAAAGATCGGCCCATGTGATATAGTGGTTCTGAAATCAAATCTCTGTATCGCCTCCTACTCAAATGAATACTGCACAAGGCTTAATGAGTAGGTACACACGGAACAGTGGTCAACAAATGATTTATCAAAGACCTTGGCTAGCGTTATCCTGTTTTTTGGACAATTCATATAAAAGATCCCTTACTATTTATCGGAAATTTCTCGCTTTGGGTACATTTTAAGAACCAGTGCCAGGTTTGTACCCACGGGGAGAGTGTTTGAACCTTTCTGGATGTAAACACGATAAACAGGTACATACATACAAACATTATCGGAAAGAGTTGCCACATTATACTTCAGACTGGCACCATCGTTTTTAACAATAACTTTTCTTCTTGAGATTGTAGAACAAAAACGGTTTTGGAAATTAAACGAAAGGTAAAAGTTTTATACAAAATTTCAAGAACATATACTGAATATTAAATTTTGTATGAGGAAAAAATATTTTTATGCGTTATTTTCCTTTGTTTTGGGGTGGTTTTTTTTTTGCATTTTTAAGTTACGAATTTTGTTACCCTAGCAACCATATATAATCTAAACAGTTATGACGTGAAATACTTTTGTGTATTATGTACACATTACAAAATATTTGAAAGGCAGTTGTTTGTCCTTTTGGCGCTTATTTTTCAACTGAAAAACGCTGCTGTTTTGAAGTTCCACTTCCGGTGACGCGTAGTATTGTGTGGCGGTAGCGATATTCTTCTCACCTACTAACACAAACATCTTTCCTGGACAGACAGCACAAGAAGTTGAGTTGTGTGCCTAGGACAGCATGATTGAACCTAAATTGGGTATAAGCAGGAACATAAGTCCAACCACCAACCTTATCGGTAAGTGTAGCCACATTTGTATGTAGGTAGCTAGTCCAAAATGGACGGGCTGCTTATTGATTATCGATTATTGGTTATTGTTTGGCATCCCGTCCAACGTGGGCCATATACCCGCTAAAGAGCAAAGCCCTGCTATTTACTGGCTACAAACGCTTCAGTTTCCGACCAAAACATT
>JAULBS010022565.1:0-10652 GCA_032355785.1 Symmetromphalus regularis
TGGTTAAGTGTTACATTGATACAATAAAGAGAAATACTGGTAAAGATTATTATCTAGGCATTTTAATTTTAATTTCAGTTTTTCTAAGCAAAAAGTAGGGGGGGGGAGATAATTATATAGGCGTCCCCGTTGTCAAAAAAGTGGGGGACGTGTCACCCCCCTCCCGTGGACCTCCCTCTCGGGATTTACGCCCATGCTGGTAGGTCATATACACGGTCACAGCGTCAAACATCCATTTCCATTCAAATTTATTATCTTTCCCTGACGCGTACCCTTTCCTTTACAAATGATAATTTCTCTACAATATTTCCCTTATTATGTTTAGATCGATGGGATGTCATCGCCAGTCTGACATCACTACTATACAGTTATAGGCACAATTACAATTACTTTGCCCATACATTTATACCATCCATATTGCAAGCATTAACCCCTGACCCGCTGTGATCTGACCAATTGTACAAGGACGGTCGATGTGTTAAGGGCACTCTCGCGTACTGATATCGGGTGAGCGTAAAATCGCGTTGAATTACTGCGGACGCGTTTCGACAGCGATACGTCAATGTTTCGTAAGATTAATAATATGAAGTTACTCCATCAATCTTTCTGTCTTTCCGTGTCCATTGCGTCGTCTGCTGAGCATGGCGTGTCACGTGATCGTCCAGTCTTAAACATTTTTATTTGTGTGTGTATGTTTTTTTTATGTGTATATGTTGTGAATGTATGTTTGTGTCTGTGTTTGGTGTCTTTGAGTGTGTGTATGTGTGTGTGTGTATGTCTGTGTGCGAGTGTGTTTGTGTGTATGTGCGTGTGTGTGTCCGGGTGTGTGTGTGGTGTTTGACATAGAGTGTGTGTGTGTGTGTGTGGTGTTTGAGAGAGTGTGTGTGTTCGTGTGTGTGTGTGTGTGTGCGTGCGTGTGAGTTTGTGTGTGTTTGTGTATAGAATGCTCTGTTTCATCTTTATTGTATTTTTGAACAAGTATAAACAACATGGCAGCAGTTTCTATAAAGTGTATGGAAACATTTGTTCATCTGAGTGTGTATAGTTTGAAGAATATGTGTATTCATATAAAATTTAACCTGCACCTCATCCAGACATAAACTGTTCATAGGCTGACCCTGGGAAAATAGGGGTCTTAACCCCACCCCAACCCGAGATCACCACTTTATATTTCTCCCATTATAATTTAGTTGTAACTAATATTAGTTTATCCCCCATACTTCAGTATTAAATAACTTTAAAATATATTCAGGGAAATTAAGAAATTATTTTCACTCGCCTGGGGGCCTAATAGGCTTAAAAAGTTACTCGTCCCCACGAAAAATCACTAGTTCATCCATTTTAACTTTAAGAAAAAATATCAACTGGCCCGAGGTTCTAGCGTCAGTAAGGATTTACTCGCCTCAGGCGAGGGGGTGAGCGTTAGTTTCTATCCCTAATATTTGGACACTTCCAAAATTGTTGGATCCGACTGTATCATTCCATAAATCATGTAAATATGCATGGTTTGTTTAGATACACGTATATGTATGTATGTATGTGTGTGTGTATGTGTGTGTGTGTGTGTATTGATGAATGTATATATGTATGTATGTATTGATGTATGTATTGAGTTATGTATGTATGTATGTATTGATGTATGTATGTATGTATGTATGTATATATGTATTTGCATTGTCATGCATGCTTTGTTAATACGAACTTCTATGTTACGAAATTGCGCTATCCCAGTCGGTTATCCCTTTTGTTTGATTGAAACATATTTTATTGCTTTTACGAAACAAATTGATTAGGCACAAGTTTTCCAACTTACTAGGCATTCTCCATAATACATACATCATAGACGACAGTAAAGTGTTACATTTATGCAAAATTAAATATGAACAAAAAAATGAATATTTATGAAAGAAAGAAAGAAAGAAAGAAGAGAAAGAAAGAAAGGAAAAACAGAAGAAAAAAAACATCTGTTTTCCATAATTTGGCAGCTGTTTGATTTCTGCGAGTACTATTTTTATTTCTGTTTTCAGACAGGTTTAAGCGAGTTGTTGTCCTGAATGGAGAAAAAAGTAAAATAATGTGCCATATGATTGTGAAATATTATTGGGTATATAACTTGTTTATTTATTTGTTTACTAGTCGCTGTGTCATATGTATAAATACGTTACATCAAATGAATATGTTGTATAGCACAATTCAAATCTGTTGAATCGACTGCCATGTAAATACGTCATAAATGGTTTTTAGAAACAAAAGAAATTTGTTTGTTTTGGTTATATAATTTACATTACATAATCATTTTCCCCTATACCCAAGTCCCCCACCCCTCCACCCCCTAATCCACATACACAGGGATTAATACGTGCATTGATAATCCGGATCCAGTGACTGGACTTTAAAAAATAACATTTGCATTTACTACAGATATAATATTATATGAACAACAAGCGCGCGCGCCCTCACACACATACACACATATACTCGCACACACACACACACACACACACACACACACACACACATACACACACTTGTACACACACACACACTACATACACACGTTCATACATACCTAACACATGCACGTATACACACATCACTACTACCACACATGCACGCATACACACACACACCACATAAACACGTTCATATATACCCAACACATGTACGTATACACACACGCATACACCACAACTACCACACCACACCACACACACATGCACGAATACACACACGCATACACACACAAACACACACACACACTAACATGTCACATATTTACACATATATACTCATTGGACGGTAACGTCGGACGGATTTTCAAAGTGGGGGAGGGGCTGATCTTCATGAGTGTATAAAATGTGTTGTGTAAAACCCTGCGCGCCGCTGGCACCATGCACCATAAGGAAACTTTTAAAATATTAACTCACTTTACAGCGATTCTGATTTGTTTTCTGCTTATAACCTGTGACATTTTTAACCATATTAACTTCGGGCATGTTGAATAATCGTATGTAGTATCGATTACGGTACACCTTGCTGCAGTTGGAACAAAACTGTTGATGATGATGTGGTGGAATCATTTACTTTCCACCCACTTCTCATTATTTTCTTTGAAGCAACCAAGTTTTTATTCAAAGTTTTAAGAAGTTTAACTGTGATATATTTATTTATATCCAATTGTTAGACAGATATACTATTCTTTATAATAATACTGACTATTTCACAAACTGAAGATATCGCGATATATCTACCTAATAAGTATCACGTCATGAATAAATGGTTTTTATGTTGGAAACCTATCAGTACAACCTAACACTGTAGGTGGAACAAACTCTTCATACGTCTGATCCGTTACGAGTTATTTCCCTTGTATTGCTGCATTTTTTTTTATATATATATATTTTTTTTTATGTTTGCTAGAAATATAATATATAAATACATAAAATATTACTACTTTAGGAGTATTTCACCTCAAACATATAGCTTGGAACTGAACAGAATTTTATAGGTACCACTAGCGGATCCAGACGGGAGTACAGTGGGATCGGACCCCCTCCGCCTTTTCTAGATTTTCTCTTTTTACATATATTTTCCGAGTGGAAGGACGTGAAAATTAACCATTTTCCCCCAGCTATTCTCCCATCACATTCCCCCCTCACCCCCACCCCATTTCAGAAATCCTGCATCCGCACCTAGGTTAGGGGCAAGACTGAAAAGGGGCGCTATTTGAAGGGCGGTTACAATGTAAATGTCACAAAAAAGTGAGACGCAGATTATTGGGGAGAGAGAGAGAGATGGAGAGAGAGATAGGGAGAGAGAGATGGAGAGAGAGAGATGGAGAGAGTGAGAGAGATGGAGAGAGAGATATGGAGAGAGAGAGAGATACATACAGTGTCCTTATTTTATTGTTATTGTATTAATTGCTGGATATGAGCGATCATTTATCCAGATATTTAATTGTTAAACACGGGTGTGATATGTTGAGGAAACTGTCCGGATTTATCTAGCAACCACTTTGATAATTAACCTTTGTTGACAGCTGACCTCGCACTTGTATTAAGCCAAACACCCGGAAACGCGGCAGTCAAAGCTCGCTGTTTTGTCAATGTATATTAAAACCCCAATAGCCCGCTTTGTAAATATTAGAAAGGTTTTGTTGGATGGTTAAATTTTGATTGTAGCACCAGTCGGGGATGCTAGATTTCTGAAGTGTGTGTGTGTGTGGGGGGGGGGGGGGTGGGTGGTGTCCAAATGTGATTAGTGAATAGGACTGGGGTGAAATGTTTAATGTTCACGTCCTTCCACTCGGAAAATATTTATATATAAAAATTTAAAAATTTGAAAAGGGGGTTCTGGACCCCCTTCTGGATCCTCTACTGAAAAAGCACACACATAATTATGTACATGGTTGTTTGTTTAACGACGCCCCAGCACGTTGTTCATTCAGACGCTATTAGTTGTCTCACGTATGGTATACTTTGACTCATGGTCTTCAGAGGAAACCAGCTACCGCCACATGGGTTACTTTTTTCCGATTATCAGCAAGGGATCTTTTATATGCGCTTTCCTACAGACAGGACAGCATATACCACGGCCTTTGGTAAACCAGTGTTGGACCACTGGTCGGTGTAAATGGCTTAAGCCAACTCAGCCTTAAGTTGGAGCCGATATTGAGATTTGATCCCAGTACATACCAGCTGTGAGACCGACAGCGTTACACATATATGTACAGATTAATAGTACTATATAGATACGGGTAAAACGTTTGACATTAGAAGGCTACATATTTGAATTCGGTCGGTCATTTACGTTTATGTGTCAAATGAGATTATATAATTTCTAAGTTAATGCATTGTCCCGCAATGTTTATCCGAGTAGTGTGCTAGGCCACAGTGGAGATATGCTACGTAATACGTCATTGAACGGGGACCTGCGCTCAAGTGAACGGGTAAATACACAATGCATAACTGTGCGTAATCGACTTACAATTACTGTTAACACAAAGAGCAAGGGAGGCATGTGGTCGCCGAGTAGAACACACGCGTGATAAAGAAACATCTGCTTTCTGTGTTTATATTATGTGCACATCATTCATTCTTAGATACTTAGGCTACAGAAACTGTTTCGTTTTATGTTGTTGTTGTTTTTCTTAAGTTTTGTGCGATTAGAACATTATCCATTGATGTGGTTGGTTTAATATTTGCAGGAATAATGTTTTATTGTGAATAATTCATAGAGATACTGGCATAGTTTATAATTAATGCAGCTGATAAATGTGTTAGCCATGATTTGTACCATGGAATATAATTTCATGTGGGAAAACGAACGCTGGATCCCTGATTAAAAAAGGAGCAAAAACTTCGTTTGTTAATAAACGTTCAACAGGATATTATATCCTTGGACATAAATTATAATAAATTATTCCTAGCAGTAGTCGATAACTATTACAACTACACTACAAATGCATTTCATTTTGGATTACGCATAAATAAATAAAGGACCGTTTCAGTGTTACAGAATGTAAAGCTATAATACATATTTTTCATTTTACGTATGATGTATCGTATATATATATGTACATAAATGTAACTAAATGTGTTAATGAGTGTTAACAGACCTGCACTAACACTGGAGTGAGTATTAAACAGTACAAAGGTAAATGATCGGGAAGTGTAGACCACTATAGCGTTATCACCATTACGTACCTTTGTGTCGTATCGCCATCACTGATATCGTCTGCACACTACATATGTTATGATTCAGGGGCGTTAGTTAATCCTTTTCATTCCTTCAACAATTTATACTAGTTGTCTTGTTTTGTGGTTTACTCCAATTCGAGGACAATGTAGGAAAGTGTGTTAACTGTAGATAAATTCGAGTGCAGGATCGGCAGATAATAATTACAGGATACAGACAATTGTAAGGTTTCTTTGAAAACCGCTGGAATATCTAGGCGTTTCGTTAATTTACTATCGACATCATCGGAAGACTGGACTTGAGAAGGATTACATAACACATCGCTGGGATAAAAACTGAAATAGTGAAAATCAGTTGCAGGTACTTCAATATTGTTCGTTAGTGCCTTTTCATTGTTGTTGGTGTTTTTCTTTGAATTGGTTTGCTAAAGGAAATTGTGCAGACGACAGCATTTTCTTCAGGAGAAAGAGCGAATCTTTACAAGACAAGGATGGTATCTATTAGGATTATAAAATGCTAGCTGTACTTCAGGATTACTGAACTAATGTTCTACTAATCAAGAAAGATAAGGTTTAAAAATAATATAATCTATAATATATTGGTGTATAGACACTTTATAGATCTTTAGACCCGTTCAACACAACACTACTGTTCTCCACAGACCAGCTGTTATTCTCGTCTGCTTCAAAACAGTTCTCTTCATGTGTGAACATTGACGATTTGGGATTCCTTTAAACTCTATGTTCCTGTGCCAATAGGGTCTTGAGACCATCTCCAGACTAACTATGGTTATCACTGATGACGTAAAGGAGGAAAGCCAGAATGACGAGACTGAATACCAAGAGGTCGAGACAAAATCTCCAAAGAAACCAGAACCAGCAGCTTTCATCGTGATCACGTCTGATTCGATTGGACACAAAGATCCATTATTGCTGAAGAGTCTGCTGAAAACAAGATTTACTGGCAAGATTACTAAGGTCAAGGTTCTGAAGTAGTGAGTTATTCATATCTCGTTCATACCATAAAGGTTAGGTGCATGGGCGTAAATCTCCGAGGGGGGTGGGCGCGTGGCTGGGTAGACATACCCTTCCCACTTAGTGGAAGGGGGGGACGCCTATATAATTATTCCCCCCACTTCTTGCTTCGAATAACTGAAATTAAAATGCCTAAATAATAATCTTTACCAGTATTTGTCTTTATTATATCAATGTAATACAACCATGATGTCCTAGGGCAAATATAAGTATACAAGGGGGATGGGGGGGGGGTGGAGAGAAAGCGGGATGGTCCGACCACCACCACTCCTCTTTTTGGAAAGGAGGATGATCCGTTCCCCTCCCCTCCCCCCTCCATTTACTGAAACGGATTTTCGCCCTTGGTTAGGTGTGCAACGATATACCTATATACCGCGATATGGTTTCGTGTATCGCGATATATCTACCCGATGAGTACATCCATCTATTCTTATAAAAAGCTATGACTAAGATAGTGTTATAAAAATAAAAGTTAAACTTAATTAAAACATATAAATATTCTGCGTCTATATATTCTGGGTTTTTTTCATCAGAAATTGGTACAGGTCTGCCTGTCTGAGATATGTTTAGTAATTAGTATGATAGTATCAAAATATGACTTTATCACATTTTGGAAATTAATCAAACTGTATTGCGGAATGTATTGCAATATGGATTTGCTGTATCGCAATATGGTTTTACCCATGTCGTTGCACCCCTATTACCTGTTAGAATACCTACCTATCCAAAACATAAAAATGAAAGGAAAGGCTCTTACTTAAAAAGTAGTTTGTTTTATTTAACGACGCCTCTAGAGCACATTGATTTTTATCTAATCATCGGTTATTGGACGTCATACATATGGCCATTCTGACATTTGTCTTTAGAGGAAACACGCTGCAGCCACATAGGCTACTCCTTCCAATAAACAGCAAGGGATCTTTTATATGCACTTTCCCACAGACAGGACAGCACATACCATGGCCTTTGATAAACCAGTTGTGGACTATTGGTTGGAATGGAAAATAGCCCAAACTGCATATCATCGATCCGACGACCAACCGGTTCACAGGCAGACACGCTACTATTTGAGCTAGATCTCGCTCCCCTGCTCTAACTTGGGCATTCATTTAGAAGTAGGTATACATAAAAACTAACTGCTTGATATGGGTGTAGTTATCAGTACAACGTATTTACCGAATACCGTACTGATACCGAGGTAAATGACTCTCACAATACCGATACCAAACTTGAAATTTCAATACCACCCAGCTCTAAAAAGAAGTAATATCCAATCGCCACATTTTTCTACATTTAAACAAAATATCATCAGAAAGGTTTAATCTGACCTAACCTAATTTTGCCTGTCTTCTCAAAACATTTAAAAGAAATTTTTTAAATACAATATTATGGATATATTTGATCAAGTGGATGGCACAAATTGAAACATTCCGTGATACTTTAGGCCAAATCAAAATTAAACATCAATGTTTTTTTTAAATTAATTATACACATACATAAAATGAAATATTTGAAATGTGGACTATATAATATACATGTATGTATATACTATGGCCTTTGTTGAACCAGTTGTGGACCACTGGTTGGAAGAGAAAATAATCCAAGTATATGATATTGTATACAAACCTTATGTTCTTGTTCCTGTAATAACTTGGCAAGCTCCTAAAAGAATGAAAAACATCAGGTACACATAAACTAAATATTTTTGTAACAGTATAATAATGAGTTCAATATTGTAACAAAAATAATGCACACAATGCACATACATTACACTGTACATTCACGTATATTTAAAAAAGAAGCTTTCGGGTTGATGTTGTCATTATAAATGATTGATCATGAGAATGTACATGTATCTTTATATTATAATTATAATTATAGTGCTTTATTCAGACCTGCCTACCCAAAGAAAAACCTTTCAGGAATCAAGGGTCCATAAACAAAATTTCTCAGGAAATCTAAGGGTTCTGTCAGGAATGCATCATACATATAAAATGAATTGTTCTTTCAAAATGTTAAATGAATCTAGTCTCGGCACTTCACTAATTCTTTAACTTTTTTAATCAAAATCACATTTATACTTTGGAACGAAATGTTTATATGGGAAGTGGAAATGCAAAACCTTGACACAACGCATACGCAATGTCATTTGACCGTTACCCAGGAAGTTATGCAAATGCTCTCGATGCAACAGAATTCCAACAAATTAAGGGATAAAAATAAAATAAATAAAAATCTAGGCAACTCTGCCAGCCAGTGGAAAGTTTGACTGTATGGCCAGAATGCCGCAGTTTCGGGTGTCTTTCCAGAAATATTACGGAAAAAAAGGAAAGGTAGGCAGATAAGTTTATTAGTATGTATAACATTAATTAGTAATAAAAAGCACAAACGCAATGTTACAACAGTTCTTAAAATTAAAAATAATTAAATATGCATCTATTATCGGAAGTTCTTATAAACACAGTTCTTAAAATAATTAAATATGTATCTATTATCAGAAGATCTCATAAACACAGTTCTTAAAATAATTAAATATTATCAGAAGATCTCATAAACAGTTCTTAAAATTAAAAATAATTAAATATGCATCTATCATCAGAAGATCTCATAAACACAGTTCTTAAAATTAAAAATAATTAAATATGCATCTATCATCGGAAGTTCTCACAAACACAGATGTAAAATTAAAAATAATTAAATATGCATCTATCATCGGAAGTTCTCACAAACACAGATGTTAAAATTAAAAATAATTAAATGTGCTTCTATCATCGGAAGTTCTCACAAACGCAGATGTTAAAATTACAAATAATTAAATATGCATCTATCATCGGAAGTTCTCACAAACACAGACGTTAAAATTAAAAATAATTAAATGTGCTTCTACATGTACTACTGGAAGTTCTCATCACAATTCTTAAAATTATTGGGGGTTGATGCAGAAATTTCAAAACTTTTCCAGGGAACACTAAGTCTTAAGAGATGGCTGGCCTGCCATTGCTTATGACATGTAGCAGGGTTTCCATTAGAAAATAATATGAGGTTGCGCAGAATGGAGGGAGAAGGGTCTGGGTGTACTACCCCCACCCCCCCAATTTTTTTGTTTTGATTTTAGAGGCTCTGAAATGAATTCTAGACCATTTTGACGTATGTTAGCAGTGTTTCCACCACAGGCATGCTGCTTCCTTGAAAATTATCCCAACAATTTGAAGGTACAGTAAAAGTAAAGTTTGTTTTATTTAACGACGCCTCTAGAGCACATTGATTTTTATTTGATCATCGGCTATTGGACATCAATCATATGGTAATTCTGACATATGTATTTAGAGGAAACCTGCTGCCGCCACATAGGCTACTACTTCCGATAAACAGCAAGGGATCTTTTATATGCACATCCCACAGACAGGACGGCATATACCATGGACTTTGATAAACCCGTTGTGGACCACTGGTTGGAACAGAAAATAGCCTAAACTGCAAATAGGTCCACTGAGAAGGATCGATCCAACGATTCACAGGCAGACACGCTACCGTTTTAGCTACATTCACCTCCTTGAGGGTACAGTCGTACCTTCAGAAAACTTAAGGGTAAGGAATTTTACACTCTGGCAAAAAAGCCTGTGTACCAGGACCCCTCTTACCTCATCCTGTACTTCCTGGATGGCTTTCTTCTGATGTTCGTTTGCGTCGACAGGCACGGTGTAGAAATCACTGAAGTCTCCGTCGTCCTCAATCTGACCAGATGGTGTTACTCTGTTCAATTAACAATAAATATATACGTGTACACAATATACAGTTATACAATACACAGGTACACAATATATCTATAGTCTCTTTACGCTATTTGGAACATGGATTTTTGTTGTTTACTTTAGTTTGCGTGAACCTAGGCGAAAAAGGACTAGAGTTTTGGAAATAGCA
>JAULBS010022576.1:0-10651 GCA_032355785.1 Symmetromphalus regularis
ACGAGTCTAGCAATTCTCTGACCTGCATAAAAGATATGTCAGACACCTAATAACTGCTGAATAAACAAGAGCTGGGGTGTCATTAAACATACAATCCTTTCAGTCTGATGATTTACACAATGTTTACACCAGTCTAGCAGTTCTCTGACCTGCACAAAATATCATTTGCAGTTTTTATTTCCACCCATGTATCAACAAGTACCAAGTGTTACTGATGTAATGATTGTTGTGCTAACAAACCATAATGAAATGACAGGATATATGTCATAGTATTTACACAAATAACAAATGTTTAATAGATCAATGAGCTGTAGTGAAGTCATTAAACAAAACAAATAAATTATATAACTAGCTATATATCCTCTCTTTGCTGTTAGTTATAAATATTTAATTTTCTGTTAGGTTAATACTTAATACGTCAATGGGACATTTCATGGTAATTATTTGTGACGGAATTGACATTTTGACAATATAAAACAATGTTTCCATGAAAACATGTGTCAGCTTTTCTCTACATTTTGTGTTAATAGAAACCATATGAGGTCTGTTTGTAACACCCAAGAACAAACATATTTTGTACTTATATTTTTGGAATAATTTATTTATTAATATGCGTGACGGATATGACATATATGTCACATCATATGGTTTCTATTAAAACAAAATGCAGAGAAAAGTGTACACGTTTTATGGAAACATTGTTTTATAGTGTCAAAATGTCACGTCCGTCACAGAAAATTACCATGAAATGCCCCCAATACGTATTGTTCGTAAAATGTCCAGTGGTAGAACATCGGACTCTCAAGCTGGAAATGGTGGATCAAAACCTGTTACAGGCTGGTTCTTAATTGTCAGTGTATCAAACTTACAAAATGTTTGACATCCAACATCCAATGATTAATAAATCAATGTATTCTATGTAAACAAAATGAACAAATATATATACTGAACATCAAAAATAATGCAAATGTTTATTCATATCCAGTTTAATCAAATTAAACGAAAAATTCATTCATGATAACTGTTCAATCAAAAAATGCTTTATACTTCTCTGCACATGTCTCCAGTAAGCAAAAGAGCCAATGTCAAAATATGGTTAACTTTTATTCAATCAAACATTAGAAATTAAATTTGTGTTTCTTTTGCTATTCAGTATATCTCCTCTCTTTGCTTTTAGTTTAAATATTTCAATTTTCTGTTATGTTGACTGTATATGTTGAGGCACTGATTTTCCGCGATAACAAAAAGGTGGATGGAATTGTGGAAGAAACTATGAAATTCCCGATTCTCTCTGAAAACATTATTACTCATCTCCAAATAGCGCAGTTTATTAATTAAACAGATTTTCCAGTGTCTGGAAACAAAAAAATAGTCGAAACTTCATTATACTCATATATGAAAAAAGTAAAGTTTGTTTTATTTAACGACGCCTTTAGAGGACATTGATTTTAAATCTTATCAGCGGCTATTGGACGTCAATCATATGGTCATTCTGACATATGTATTTAGAGGAAACCCGCTGCCGCCACATTGGCTACTCTTTCCGATAAGCAGCAAGGGGTCTTTTATATTTACCGTCCCTTAGACAGGACAGCACATACCACGGCCTTTGATAAACCAGTTGTGGACCACTGGTTGGAACGAAAAAATAGCCCCAACTGCATATGGCTCCACTGAGAAGGATCGATCCGACGACCGACCGGTTCACAGGCAGACAAGCTACCGTTTGAGCTAGATCCCGCTCCATACTCATATATGTACATGTTACGCCAAATTAGTTTAACACACAGATGATCACCAGTTATTTAGTTTGTATATTTACGTCAATTTAACAGAGAAAACTGGTTGTTTTAAAAACAACAATTTTTTTGCTCAAATTCTCCAACAATTAAAAGGAGTTAAAGATCTATTACATATATTGGGTCAATTTATTTATGATATTCGTCATAATTTAAACTGATGAAAATTGGTTTAAAGTAATTTTTTTTATGTGATCAATTCTAATTATATTTGGAGATCTTCGAAAAAAAAGAAGACAATTATTCAATGTCATGGTGTATTAAATAAGTTTCAATTCATGTTTTTTTTTCAAATGTATTGCGTTGAAAGGGAAAAAAACGGAATTTATTAAATTCTAAACGGAAAAGGCAAAAACTGTAACGGAAAATCAGTGCCTCTATATATGTCAATATGCAATGTTAGTAAAATATAGTCTTAATATAGGCTTAGTGTGTTAGCAAATCCCGTACTATTTTCTTCTGACGAAAATTGAATATGTTTTAAACCAACAACATCAATACAATTGCAACAAAGTCATCTAAATTAATAAAAAGAAGCCAAACGAAGTGATCACAACAATTGCTAAATGATGATATTGTCGAACCATTGTAATAACAACAAAACAGAACAGTAACCTTGAGACAGAAAAAATACAATGGCGTAATCAGTGAAAACAAATAGCAAGTTTTTGCTATAACAAACAATTTTCACTTCAAATTGAAAACGTGAACATAAATCAGGTTGGTTAGAACAAATATAAAATTACTATAACCTTGAGAACGAAACATTTGTTGATTATGAAAAAGACAAATAAATTTGTCTCTCTCCTCTCCCTCTATCTTTCTCTCTCTTGTCTCTTTCTCCTTCCTCTCTCTCCTCTTTCTTTCTACTTTCTCATCTTTCTCTCCTCTATCCCATTCCATCTCTCTCCTTTTTCTTTCAACTATCTTCTCTTTCTCTCCTCTGTCCCATTCCATCTCTCTCTCCTCTTTCTCCACTCCCTCCCTCTCCCTTCTCTTTCTTTCTCTCCCCATCTCTCCTTTTTTTTTTTCTCTCTCTCTCCCTATCTCCCTCTTTATGGATAACTATGTAAACAAAATGCCCACTGCAAGATGAAACATGCAACTCTGGGTCCAGGTACTAAAAACAAAATGACATCTAATGTAAAAATTAACAGATTACTAATTCCATCAATTTCCGGGATTAACACTGGTTCTAACAGATGGTACGGCAATTGAAATGACTGCTCAGTACATTATAATCCGGTTAGACACATCACAACAGTACACAACTAACGAGGACAGACATCTTGAATAAGCAATTTCTTATAAGTTATAATGGATTAGGCCAGAGTTTTTGATTTTTAGTTTCTCAAACCAGGGTTCCTGCAGATTTCCAAGAATCAAATTTCAAAACCTTTCAATCACTTTTCAAAAAATTTAATCACCTTTTTGCACACAAATCTATAAAAATGTAAAGGTATATCACACAGTCATGAACTACGATTGAAATCTGAAAAAAAACTGAATGTACTACCTGCATAAAAAAAGATCAGTGGTGAGTAAAGTAAAATTTGTTTTATTTAACGATGCCTCTAGAGCACATTGATATTTATCTTATCAACGGCTTTTGGACCTCAATTATACGACTTTCTAACATATTTATTTAGAGAAAACAGACTACCACCACATAGGCTATTCTTTCCAATATGTAGCAAGGAGACTTTTATATGCACTTTTCACAAACAGGACAGCACATACCATGGACTTTGATGAACCAGTTGTGGACCACTGGTTGGAATGGAAAATAGCCCAAACCCCAGAAATAGGCTAAGGGTTCGAACAATTTTTTTTTTAATTTATGAAATATCTTGACAGGGAAAAATAAATTTGGTATAAAATTAATTTGACCAGTTTTACTCATTTAACTGGTCATATGCCTGCACACTTCTATATTCACCCACTATGAAAAGAAATTATTTAACTTCAAAGTGTAAATTTAATGTTTTTTGTTTAAAACCCTATGGTAGTTAAAATATACAATGCAAGTTTTTTTCTTTTTCTTTTAAGGATAGTGGCATAAATAAAATAAGTGTGAATGTTTGTTTTTAATTTTATTATAATTTGGCAAAATGTAGGGTTGGTGGGTTTGTGAAACGAATAATTTAAAAAATCTGGCCTTATCATTTATATACTATTGACACTGACAGGGCTGGTTTTCTGAATCCATGAATCTAATTCTGGTGATATTCCTGTAGATGAAAATCACAGCAAGCCAATTAAGAGTCCCATAGAATCAGTTTACGTTTTTTAAAAGTATTTAATTCAATAGATATACATCAGGCCAGTTCTATCAGAAAACAATTACCATACTGAAAACACATGTAATTATATTAGTCATTAGCATCTGATTCTGAATTAGTCACAAAGAATACTGAAAGAACAATCTGTGATTGAAAAAATTGGATTCTTACAGATTTATGTGATATTAATACAGGCACAGATTTTCCATTTAAGAATTTAACAAATTCCATTTTTTCTGTTTCAGTAAATTTTAAAAGTTCATTTTGTGTTCCAATGAAATATTTTCCATTAAACACACACCCACAAAAGCACACACGAAAAAAAAAAAAAAAAAATGGAAAATGAATTGAAACTTGTTTAATATGCAATTACATAGAGTTTGGTAAGTCTCGTTTTTTTTACAAAAGTCTCTGAATATAATTAGAATCGATCACATAAAACTGACTTTAATTGTATTATTTATTTACCAAACATTAAAACCAATTTTCATCATTTTAAATTATGATGAATATTACAAATAAATCGACCCAAAATATGTAATAAATCTTTAACTTGCGGAACTGTCAGAGAATTCGAGAGAAAAAACCAAACAAAACAAAAAAACCTGTGCATCTTTCTCCGTTAAATTGACGGAAGTATGTTTACGAAGCAAACAACTGGTGATTGTCTGTGCACCAAACTAATTTGGCGTAACACATACAGATATCAGTATAGTCAAGTATCTACCATTTTTTGTTTTCCAACTGATGCTGGAAATTTAATTTTAAAAATGCGCTATTTGGAGACAAGTAATAATGTTTTTGGAGAAAATCGGGAATTCTATTTCAGATAGGTTTTTCCACAATTCCGTCCACATTTCCGTTATAGTGGAAAATCAGTACCTCTACATTATGTTGTGGTAATCCAGATAGATTCTGGCAGAACCACCACATAGGCTATTCTTTCTGATTAGCATCAAGGGATCTTTTGTGTGCATTGACACATACCACAGTCTTTGATAAACCAGTTGTGAACCACTGGTCGGTGTAAGTAATGTACACCTAACCTCTCGACCCCACGGAGCACACATTCTTGTTTGGAACTAGTAACAAGATTAAAAATGCCACCCTATCACATAATTGTCTCAATTCCTCCACAGGTGTATTCTTTGTGCACTCCCACCCGGCTTCTTAGTCCTCTGCTGCCAATAAAGCTGGTCTGTCCCATGGCACTAACTAATGACCGCCGGTAGTAGGGGTGCAAAGTAGATGGTGGCAAGTGCCTCTTAACAATGCCAGAAGTGACCATTGAACCCTCCCCGAAGCGGCTAGACTAAGCCCACAGCAAAAGTTGCTGAAGAATGACGGATGTGTGGCACAGATGTCCACAAGAGACAAGCACCTGTCGCGGTTGGAGAGAAAAGGACTGGGATGTGGAGTTGGATGGCAAGATGTTGACAAACGGGGGTGCTGTGAGAAAGGGATAAAAGTAGTATATCAAAGGTGGAAAAGGAAAGGGGACACTGGAAAAAAAAGTGATAAAAATACCATGCCTTCATTGAGACTGTCAGTCTGACAATTTAACCACAGCACCTCTGATTTAAAAATAACTCCAAATGACACGCACGCATGCATGCACACACACAAACATAAAGCGAAGTACCCAATATTTACATTTTTACATTAGAAAAAAACAAACCCACAAACACTTATAAATATAAAGTGAAGTAACCATATTGTAACCCCAACAGCCAATATTTACATTCAAACATTGGGGAACCACCCCCCCCTCCACCCCAAAAAAAAAACCCAGCATGTCAATCAGCATTTTGCTTCTGAACTACAAGTATGTCCCAATTGCTGACAGATCAATGATGTTTTCACAATCATGCAGTATTAGCAATATCAGATAACTTGGTTAAAAATATATTTAAAAAAAAGAAAAAAAAAGACAAGACGAAGTCACAGATTTATTAACAAAATGCAGTGAAAACAAATCACTACTTTATTGGCAATGTCAACATTCAGTGAATAATGTGTAGCTGCCATATTAGCAACTTGCACCATCCTTTGAAGTGATTTCATTTTGATGTTGGGGGTGGAATATAGCTCTGTCAATAGAGCTATTGCCTGAGGTGATTTGTTTGTATAACTGAACCCATTAAGTGATCTCATTCTCTGATTGTTTTTTCCTGTTCCAACCACTCCCTCCCAAATGAAAGTCTTGGATTATTTTTTTAATTTTTTTTCTTGTAGATAGAAAGAGACACAATAGATAAAAAGATAGATAGAAATACAGATGTAGACAAATATACATATATATATAGACAGACAAAATAGATAAACACAATAAATAAAAAAATAGATAGAAATACAGATGTAGACAAATAGACATATACATATAGATAGACACAATAGATAAAAGATAAATAGATAGACATAAACAGAGAGAAAGACTTATACACATGGGTACACAATAGATAAAAAGATAAACAGATAGACAAACAGAGAGACAGACTTATACACAAACATACTAGATAAAAAGATAAATAGACATAAACAGAGAGACAGACTTATACACATAGCTAGACACAATAGATAAAAGAAAAACAGATAGACAAACAGAGAGACAGACTTATACCAAGACACAATAGATAAAAAGATAAATAGATAGACATAAACAGAGAGACAGACTTATACACATAGCTAGACATAATAGATAAAAGATAAATAGAAATACAGATGTAGACAAATAGACATATACATATAGATAGACACAATAGATAAAAGATAAATAGACATAAACAGAGAGACAGACTTATACACATGGGTACACAATAGATAAAAAGATAAACAGATAGACAAACAGAGAGACAGACTTATACACAGACACACTAGATAAAAAGATAGATAGACATAAACAGAGAGACAGACTTATACACATAGACACAATAGATAAATAGATAGACATAAACAGAGAGACAGACTTATACATATGGGTACACAATAGATAAAAAGATAAATAGATAGACATAAACAGAGAGACAGACTTATACACAGACACAATAGATAAATAGACAGAGACAGACTTATACACATGGATACACAATAGATAAAAAGATAAATAGACAGAGACAGACTTATACACATGGATACACAATAGATAAAAAGATAAACAGACAGAGGGACAAACATATACATGTAGACCAGGATTCCTGCAGACTTCCAAGAATAAAATTTCCATGACCTTTACATGATATTTAAAAAATATTAATAACCTTTTCACACTCAAATGTGTAAAAATGTACAGATGTATCACACTGCCATGAGCTAAAATTGAAATCTGGAAAAACTGAATGTTCTATCTGCATAAAAAGATGGGGATTATACTCTTTAGAGAGAACAAAATCAGACTTCCAATGGTGAAAAACGTGGTTTTAAGGGATATAATCCATCACAAAAAGTGATCGCTTGCACTCTTAATAAGCATGATAGAAAAAATCTTGGCTCATGCAGTAATTTCAAAACTTTTCCAGGTTTTTAATGACCGCGGAAACCCTGACAGACAGACTATTTGTACTTGATGGCTGCTCAGCAAAGTTTGACGAGATACCAACACATCACTTCCTACAATCTGCAATTTATTTCAATGACATGTATCTTGACATCTATTACAGCTTGGTTCTCTGATAATACAGTCAAGTCAATTTAATTGCGTTCCTCATAATAGCATATTCCTGTTATTTGCATAATATTCTGCTGCACAGAACCATTTGTATGCAAATATAAACAAAAAATGTTTTTTAATTGCATATGTTTTCTTTGTAATGTCTAGTTATTTTGTATAAGAAAATGTAGAAAACTTAACTTTTTTCACATAATCACAAAATAACTACAAAGTAAGTGTAACCGTATACTATTTTTACATCTGTCGTAGCATTTAGGTCACATGGTCAAAGAATTCCTTACTATTAGGACTAGCTCTGGCACTACAGTAACATTTGCCAAATTATCTAAAAGAATGTTAAAAATTGAAACGTCATCTTTTTCTGCACTTATATGGCTATTATTAAAAGAAATTATTTCACCAGATTATATTAAAATTTGCCAAATGTTTTTAAATTTTGCCATTGGCAAATTTGGTGAGTTGCAGAGCTAGCTTTGTCTATACTGAATATTTCAGATTTTTGTGATCACTATTTGATAAAAATACTTTGATTTTTATACAGATAATACATACATGTATGTATAAGAATTGTAACAGAATTTTAAATTGGTATTTCTGATAAAGGAATAATCCTGTTAATTGTGTTTAAGAGGATTCTACTGTATTATGCAATTAAGAGAATTCTACTGTATTATTATTACTGACCATACTCTCTTTACGTTATCTGGTCTGTATGAGACTGGTAACGTTTGCTGATGCAGTTGTAATTAATAATTAGCCAACCCTGGGCATCCCTTTGTTCTCTGCGAGTCTTTAACAGTTCAGTGCACGTGTACTCGCAGATCTGCGTTCAGACATTGACAACATTAAATAAGCCTCACTGAAGATGTTTATAGAACACAGCATCAAGTTCTGCTCTTGAGATATTTATTATTTAAAGGGGCAGTGTCAGAACTGCACAAAATGTAACTGCTGCGCCATATCCAATTTTTCATAAAGCCTAATGAAAAGGTGTTTTGTTTTTGGTTTGTTTTGTTAACGACACCACTATACTTTGCGTCACGTCAGTTTGGCACCATCTTTTTAACAATAACGTTTCTTCTATGGAATACAGAACAAAAAGGAAAAAGTTTTGGAAATTAAATGAAAGAACTATTTTTTTTATACAAAATGTCAAGAAGATATACTGAATATTAATTTTTTTATGAGGATAAAAACTATTTTTAAGCATTTTTAGCAGTTTTTTTGCATTTTTCAGTTATGATATTTGTTACCTTAGTAAATATATGTAATCCAAAAGGTTATGAAGTCAATTACTTTTGTGTATCATGTACACGTTGCAAAAGGTTTGAAAGGCAGTTGTTTGTCCTTTTGGCAATTATTTTTCAACTGAAAAATGCTGGTGTTTTGATGTTCCACATCCAGTGACGCGAAGTATACAGAACACTGATTTATTAATCATTGGCTATTGGATGTTAAATATTTGGTAATTTTGATACAGCCAGCCTCTGTTGGGTTTTGAACCACTGTTATCAGTTTGAGTGTCCGACGTTCTACCCCTGGACTACCAAAATGAAAGAAAACGATTGTTTGTTTAATGACACCCCAGCACATTGTTTATTCAGTGGCTATTAGGTATCAGAAATATAGGTCTTTAGAGGAAACCTGCTACCACCAAATAGGTTACTCTTTCTGATTAGCAACAGATCTTTTATAAGCACTTTCTCACAGGTAGGAGAGCATATATCAGTCTTTGATAAACCAGTTGTGGACCACTGGTCGTTGTAAGTGGCTTACACCAATGGGCCTTTATGGAGCACTCACGAAGGGCTTCAGCTAGTATCAAGATTAAAAATTCCATGCCTCGATTGAGATTGATCCCAGTACCTACCAGTCATGAGACAGATAGGCTAACCACTGCACCACCATGCCAGGTTATATCAACGAGACTTCAATTTTTTTTTTTTTTTATAGTTAGACGAATGAAAAATAATAGAAATTTAATTACGAAAAAAATGCTATAGAAAAATATCTCAAGGTAATATTGACTATTGTAACAGAATTCAATCAAACCGATTCAATTGAATTTTCTTACATACTGTCAAAGAAAAAACTTCAAACAGATTGGTCACATATACCACGGAAACTCAGCGGATGTACGCAGTTGTACCAAAACAAATTTTAAAAGCATTTTCTTCAGAAATCATTTAAAGATATACATATAGTCCATTTGTATGGGCCTCCAGAGAAACAATGTTAAAACTTACGAACAGTGGTTGCATTAGCATAGCTTTGTATGTTGAAGAATGCGTGGCGGGGACATTTCCTATAGGAAATGCCTACACAGAGTGGGTCGACTATTAAAGAGAGGTGCCTTTCAAACTAGACATCAAGTTGTCATCCTTAATGAGTTCTTTGATTTCAAGACTTAAAAGCCAGACTCAGCAAAATAATATATATCTACGTCGCAAAGTCTAAAGTGTTGTGGCTAAAAATAGCACCAACTACAGAGGACGACACACTTGCTTTGTTACGGAGTAGACAGTATATTTGTTATTTCAAGGCTACTTTCTAACCAAAGTTTCGATAATTATAAAAAAAAACATTTTCTATAATTTTACTTTCCTCACAAAACTTCATCAGAATTTTTTTTAAAATAACGAAATAAATGGTCAGTCGTTTGTTATGTAATAGTGTTAGAATAAAGTACTCCTACTGGCAGTAGCTAGTGGGAATTTCCTTATTAGCTCAGTTGGTAGAGTGCTGGACTCTCAAACTGATAGTCATGGTTCGAATCCTCTCGGTAGTGGTTGAGATTTTTCTGTTACATTTGAGCCGATGTAGGGACCAGGTATGTTCTAAAATCAAGAACATGGTTAAAACCTGGTCAGAACCTGTAACAGCTCAACTACCCGTGGCCAGGT
>JAULBS010022587.1:0-10651 GCA_032355785.1 Symmetromphalus regularis
CATGTACCCTACGACTGGTATATTCAACATGTACCCTACGACTGGTATATTCAACATGTACCCTACGACTGGTATATTCAACATGTACCCTACGACTGGTATATTCAACATGTACCCTACGACTGGTATATCAAAGACTGGATGTGTTATTACTAAAGTAATCGAAAAAATCCATGTTCCAAGTAGCGTAAACAGACTATAAATAACCATGAATGGTTTCGTTCATCTAGGCTACGTCGTGGATTTTAAAAACGGGCACAGGGTGGAGTGTGGAGAAAGGGGCGGAATCCGAAGGAATGGTACCTGCGAAATGTTCTCATTTTTCCACCTTATAACTGCGTGACAGTTTACAGACATGCTCTCCTATACCGTGTCCTTGTTTTAGTTACGTAATTTGCTCTTTTTCAAATTACAATGACGTCATATTTAGTATAGGCTTTTAATTTTTGTTTATTTATTTGTATGATGTGTTTATGCACTTGTTAACAGTGCAACATATATTACTGTCAGCATGTGCATAAACACATCATACAGTTTATTTTAAATATTATTTATGTGTTCAATATTAATTAAAATAAATATATGTTATTATTACTTTACCGTTTTAATTTAAAAAAATTATATGTAATTTTTAAAAAAACCTGTTTGATACCGCATGCCAAATATTTACAAGTTCGGATTATGATCGCGAGATGTAAATATTGTTGACATTCTATGAATGACGTAGAAAATTGTCTTTTTTCTGGTGATGTCAAATATATCATCCGCCAGCCGTGTAAGTGTAGGTGAAATCGTTATGACATATGTGTCATACCAGTTATATTTCACTCTATATCTTGAACCATGTGGATAATAAAATTGTATATAATGAATCATTCTATTCCTGGCATCATTGAATATATTTTTAAAATACCAATTATTATTATTATTATTATTATTATTATTATTATTATTATTGTTATTGTTATTATTATGTTTGTTATTAGTATTATGTTTATATATTTATTGTATTTATTAATATTATTATTATGTTTGTTATTATTATTATGTTTATATATTTATTGTATTTATTAATATTATTATTATGTGTATTATTAGTATTATGTTTATATATTTATTGTATTTATTAATATTATTATTATATTTGTTATTATTATTATGTTTATATATTTATTGTATTTATTAATATTATTATTATGTTTGTTTATTATTGTTATTATTATTATACTTTTATATAAAACAAATGTCCTACATCTTCCTTTTATGTTCACGTGTATATTATTTTTTCTAGTGTCATTGTCCTCTCTGTTTATTTTTAATAAAAATACATACAGTTTTTATTCTAAAATATTTAATCTTCATTTTACGTCCACAATAAATGTATGTACTGCCACCATACTCCAGAATAAAATACACTTACCTCTATATGTAATATTTATTTTACGTCCAGAACAGTTAGACTTGTTGATCTAGGTCACAAAGCGTTAATCTTTGTTCTTTCTTATCATTGTATGTATGTTCTTGTCAGTCAATTAGAGTTAATTGACAGCTGTTTGTATCGCTTAACATGCATGTTTCTTCATAAAGCAAACATTCACCGTTATCGCAACACTTCTGACAATATTTTCTTAAAAGAAGAGTATTTAAAGACAAATATAGCGGCAAGACAAGACAATAATTTATTTAAACTCAACGGCGTAGGAGGAATATATACAAAAACACATTGAAATATACACATGACAAGATGGTTGACCATAAAAATTAATACAGTAGAATCCTCTCAATTACATAGGAAGAAGAAGAAGAAAAAAGAAAAAGTTTAAAATTGTTACTATTCTTGTACTATCTGGTATAAAATAATAATAATAAATTTATCAAACAGTGATCCATGTTCTTATGCAATTAACCAGATTTTACAGAAAAAGCATATGCAATTAAAAGAAATTCTTTGTATGCATACAAATGATTGTGTGCAGCAGAATATTATGCAAATAACAGGAGTATGCTATTATCAGGAATGTAATTGAGCGGACTTGACTGTAATAATTCAAATATTATGTTACTATTCTTGTACTATCTAGTATAAAATCGAAACACATTTATCAAACAGCGACACAAAATTTGTCAAAGGTCAGAAATATTCAATACAGAAAGGAATTCCTTTTTGACCATGTTACCTAGATTCTATTCTATAACAGAGGAGAAAAAAAAATAATAATAATTTCTTATGCAGTTAACAGCACATTGCAAAGAAATGGTATGCAATTAACTAAAATTATTTGTGTTTATTTGCATACGAATGGTTGTGTGCAGCAGAATATTATGTAAATGACAGGAAAATGTTGTTATCAGGAATGCAATTAAGCGGACTAGACTGTAACAATACAAATATAATAGTATATCAATATATATATATATATATAACCTTACATATTCATATTCCTCCTTTAACATATGGGTGTTTATATTTGTTCGGTTAAGGACGATTAAATTCTTTGATTACATTAATGAAATTTGATAATTTCTTTAATATGCTAATTCGTTTATTTTCCATCAGTTCTTTAAATTTATAGGTATTTGGACTTGCGTAATTATATGGCTCTAGAAAATTGACTCTAGAATTATGAAATAAAAAAATAGCAAATAAAGATATAATGAAACTCGTCACCAATGCCAGGTATATTGCACAGTGTAAAAACTGGGGGGGGGGACGTATCCTTCTGTCCCCTCCCCGTTTTTTTCACCCATGGTTTAGTCCTAACATCTGACGTTAGTTTGACAGTAAATACAAAATTGCATCATGCGTATGTTTTTGTACATGTTGTATTTCCATATGCAGATCACATCTAAATCTCTCAAAGCATGTCATCGCATGATCATTTCTCTTTAGTTATTCACGTGACCTTTCAAACAGATCCTCTCCTCAGACAAACAACACGTTTATTCAATATTAAGGCAACCAGAAACAGCAGATATATTTTGTCGCATGTTTATGGTTAAAGGCATACTCCCACGGAATTTAAGGAATTTGTGCTCTAAATATTAATTACAAATGAAACTTACATGCATATGTGATACTAGATCCCGCTTTTATATAACGCAAAACTTTTACCTGAACCATGGTATAGGGAATTCCATGTCGAGTTTATGGTTTATGATGTATTTGTCCGTGAGCATAATTCATTATTATTTTTTTTAAGTATTGTTAAGCGAGATGCGGTGGTTATGTGAGTTGTTGAATGAATTATTTTATGGATAAACCAAATATTTATGTTTAAAATTAAGGGTCCGTGGGAGTATGCTTTTAACGTGCAAAACGTCATCACTTTGCTTTTTTTTTATTGATATAAAAAAAAAGACAAATTGTACAGCAATAGTTCCTTTGTAGATGACATCATCTTTACAAAAATAATCGAAGATGGTACATGTAAATGTTTATTGATAAAATAATAAAGAAACTGTTTACTCTTAAGTTATACATGTTATTATTCTTCAATAAATAGCTCGTCATTACTTCTACAAAATTGGCGCCATCTTTGATCATAGCTTATGTTGTTAAATTTACCAGTGTCTACAGCTAATCCAAAGTTATTGCATCTAAATTTCGACAAGGCCCGTTTTAGATGTAGCCCTACAGTAAAGTTTAATTGCAGGTACCGTTCGATATCAGATACAGATTTATACTGCGTGTAATAATAACATGAGGCAGACATATTTATATCAGCTGATAATTGTTGGTGTAAATTGTCATAACGTCTCTGTTTAAACAGTGAGATAAACAAATCAATATTACCTACTTCCTGATATATCCATACAAAACCAAAACCATCATTAAATATTTGTTTTATTTGTGTACCCCAATTAATGTCTCCAGCAGCATCTAAAATTTCAACATCAAATAACTTTGAAAATGTAATCTGAAATGTGGTAATTGAATAAGTTTATGTAATAGTGTTAGAATAAAGTGCTCCTACTGACAGAAGCTAGTGGGAATTTCCCTATTAGCTCAGTTGGTAGAGCGCTGGACTCTCAAACATGGCTCAAATCCCCTCAGTGGAGGTTGAGATTTTTCTGTTACATTTACACCAATATTTGGTAGCTCTTGTCACATAAATAAGTTGAATCAGTGAAAGCATACCGTCGCATGATCATTTTTGTTTAGTTATTCACGAAACCCTTCAAACAGATTTCTCCCAGCAGAGAGATGCCGTCTAACACTTTGTGAGCATGATTTTTCGAGGGTTTTTGTGGTTATTTGAAAACAAGTTTGTTATATTTAACGACACTTCTAGATCACACTGATTTGGATCTTATCATCAGCTATTGGACGTCAATCATATGGTTATTCTGACATATTTATTTAGTAAAAGTAAAGTTTGTTTTATTTAACGACGCCTCTAGAACACACTGATTTTTATCTTATCATCAGCTATTGGACGTCAATCATATGGCCATTCTGACATATTTATTTAGTAAAAGTAAAGTTTGTTATATTTAACGACACTTCTAGATCACACTGATTTTGATCTTATCATCAGCTATTGGACGTCAATCATATGGTCATTCTGACATATTTATTTAGAGGAAACCCGCTTAATAAGAGACTACTCTTTCCGATAAGCATTAAAGTCTTGTTTATATATGCACTGTCCTACTGACACGACAGCACATACCACGGCCTTTGATTAACTAGTTGTGGACCACTGGTTGGAACAGAAAATAACCCAAACTGTAAATGGGTCCTCCATTGAGAAGGATCAATCCGATGACTACATATTCTGTATCTTACGTTTCATTTTCTAGGTTTCTCTGGTTTTTAAATGTTTTCAACGAAATTAAAATTACACTTGCAACTGTCCAAGAAATCTTTAAAATGTCGCTATATAAATTTGAAGAACTGTATTCCCCGATTTTTTGTTTCCTCTGCATTAAAATATATTTCTATTTTCATATATTATTTAAAATAATATATTTTTTAATTTCTTTTTTTCTTCAAACAAAATGTGGTTTAACAGTAGGACACGACATAAGGTGATTGACTGAAACAGCACATATTGATCTAATATTATGACTCGTTTCAGAGAAATGTCACAACCGCTGGTATAATTTGTGGAACAGGGGAAACAACTACATAACAGTTCATACAACAAGCAAACAAAGAATTGTATCAATCAGTAGATCAATAGCGGATACAGAGGGGGTACCAGGCAGTCAGCCCCCCCCCCCCACCTTTCAATTTTTTTTTTTACATAATAATATTAGGACGTGAAAATTAATTGCTTTTCCCCAGTCCTTTTTTAACATCAAATTTGGCCCCTCCCTTTCAGAAATACTCCATCCACGCCTGTCAATTACAAGAAACATTCATTAATAACATTTCTTATTATTTACTAGTCTGCTGAAATGAAGTAATTAAAAAAATAGTAGAGGTTATGCTATATTAAATATCTTGCATGAAACAAATAATTGTTAAAAAGAATTGTTGACAGGTGAAAACATTTATGAATGAGAAACGTGTGTATATATAAGTATACACGTATACATATTCTATATATATATATATAGAGAGAGAGAGAGAGAGAGACAGACAGACAGACAGACAGACAGACAGACAGACAGACAGACAGACAGAGGCTTTAAACAAACATTTTTTTTCAATTCAGACGGTTGCGTGTCTGCCTGTGAACCTATCGGTCGTCTGATCGACCCTTCTCAGTAGACCCATTTGCAGTTTGGGCTATTTTCAGTTCCAACCTGTGATCCACAACTGGTTCACCAAAGGCCATGGTATGTGCTGTCCTGTCTGTGGGATGGAGCATATAAAAGGTCCCTTGCTGCTTATCGGAATGAGTAGCCTATGTGACGGCAGCGGGTTTCCTCTAAAGAAATATGTCAGAATGACCATAATTATGATTGATGTCCAATAGCCGATGATAAGATAAAAATCAATGTGCTCTAGAGGAGTCGTAAAATAAAACAAACTTTACTTTTCCTTCCTTCCTTCCTTCCTTTCTTCCTTCCTTCCTTTTTTCTTTCTTTTTTCTTTCTTTTATCTTTCAGATATTTCCATTATTAATGATTACAAACAACCCCGTTCAAAACAATTAAATTCATTGCGAGAAAGTCGACGAAAAAATCCACGACATTTTGGTAGACATTCATGTAACGTGTGAGGCTTATGAAATAAAAACTCTTCACAGGTCGATATGTGTGGCAATTGGTTGTTCAAATAACGTGATCTGTATGTTCTCATCTCATTCCCTTCTGGCTATAAACACAGATACGTCAACCTTACACGGGGATTAGTTTTTACTGCTCTTTTGTAGCAGCGAAAGTAATTTGTACAAGAAAACCAACAGTGCCGTAACCGCACTGATTTATTGCCCTAGCACGCAATAAAACCCAGTGATCAATCGTAATTTTATCTATTCTACAAATCTGCCTACTCGATTAAACAAACACCATCGGAAAAGCTTATCGGGAAGATGGCAGCCGAGTATTGGGCGCAATAAATGGCCGGCCTGGCGCCTTTTAAGAATGATTGAGGGTACCCTGTAATTAATAAGAAACCAGTTTGGGTTCGAAGAGAATACATAACTTTAATCAGAAAGAATCGAACAGGAGATGTGATGGACTTTGGATCAATCCTCAATGGGTGATCAGGATTTTGTTTTTTACAAAATGGAACTTCGGATTCTAAATAAAAGTAAAGTTTGTTTTATTTAACGACGCCCCAAGAGCACAATTTTTATCTTATCATCGGCTATTGAACGTCAATCATATGGTCATTTTGACATTTATTTAGAGGAAACGCGCTACCGCCGTATAGGCTACTCTTTCCGATAAGCAGCAAGGTGTCTTTTATATGCACCGTCCCACATACAGGACAGCACATACCTCGGGCTTTGGTGAACCATTTGTGGACCACTGGTTGGAATAGAAAATATGGATTCTAAAAAAAGCTACTTTTTATTGAAAGTCATCAGAATTATGTATTTTATCGAACGTTTGACTTTGTTTTAAATTGCTTTGTACCCATGGTCATTATTAAAGGAATCCGAGGGATTTTATATACTATTATGCACTATTTCAAAGTAGGAAGTAGTGCAACACAGTTGCAGCGTTTATCACAGATTCTGGCATGTCAGTCACGAACCACAGGATGAAAATATAAAATGAGTCCATTGGAAAGGGCCGATCCAACAAGCCAACACTCCTCTTGGATGATCTTCCACTAAGCTATATATGTCTTCCAAATGAGATTTTCAATCATAAACTCTCATATAAAGTTGACTATTTAAAATCTTGCCGGTCCTATAGCTAGATCAGTAGATACAGTGTTCTCCGGATATAATCTGGTCGTAGACTGGGATCTACTCAGTGGAGTCATTCATTCTCAGATTGGCGTTTTCCCCATCCCATACAGTGCACAACAACTGGTATATCAAAGGTTGTGGTATCTTGTGTCACGTCTGTGGGAAAGTGCATATTAAAGATCCCTTGCTGCTAATGAAAAATAATAAATCGGGTTTCCTCTGAAGACATCGCGTCAGAATTATCAAATATTTGGCATCAATAAATCAATGTGCTCAAGTTATGACGTTAAAGAACATAAATACATAATTTAATATATAAATAACGTCCTATCTGTGGGACGGTGCATATAAAAAAAAAACTATTGCTGCTTATCGGAAAGAGTAGCCTATGTGGCGGCAACATGTTTCCTCTAAATACATATGTCAATACATAAATAAATAAATAATTAATTTTAAAAATAATAATAATAAAACCAGCAACAACAATCTCATTTTTATATAATGTTTCGGGTTTGGAAAGGAAAAGACAGAATCATTTCTTTAACCATACCCCAGCACATTGCTTATTGCGACTCATAATCTCGAGAAGAAACTCGATACTTCCACATAAGCTAATCTTTCCAATTACATTTGTACAAACAACGGGTCGTTAAAATACACTTTCTGACAGACAGAACATAATGTATCATTGTCTTTGTTACATTAGTGATGGACCACTTGCTGGAACGAAATATTACAAAGATGGGTCTGCCGAATGTGATCTATCCAGCGACCCATCGCATCTCAGCGGACGCTCTTTCTCTTGAGTTATAATCCTCTTCCTAGCGGATTACGAGTCCGACAAAACATTCAATATTGACGTGGCAATTCTGTTTTGTACCGGACATTTTAAAAATCTTGACAAGGGATTAACTTCACAGTCCATACAGATGTCAGAACTGTCTTTTCTCCTTTTTATTTTGGAATGTCTGGACAAAGATGTATTCTTTGCATCTGTGTGGGGAATTAACATACAAGTTCACTTATTCAAAAGTTATACAGTGAGTGAGTGATTTGACCCAGTTCATAATTACAGTTCAAATTAATGTCCTTTTTGCATTCGGTATCATTCAATGGTTTTTGTCTACGCGGAAAATACCGTATATTCAGAGATGAATGAATGTAAGTTGGATGCATTTGGTAAATTAGATATTCCGAATAACAAGAAATCGTTTACGAAAACATCCTAGTATTTGATTCCCTCACACCCCCCCTTCCTCCCGCCCCCACCTTTGTTTGGAAACAAAAGTTACTTGTCCATAACCTGCAGCTGTCTTTAAACCATACATATAGTTAGATGATTTGTTAGGCCAAAACAAATATCTGTGTTTCCTATTAAATCCTAAAAAAATAAGGTCGGTAGGTAGGTAGGTGTCGGTTTTTTTATTTATTATTATTTTTTTAATTATGTGTGAAGTAGAATAATTAATGTTTTAGTTTTCACATATGGTCATGTTTAGAATTCTTTAGTAATGGTGGTGACTTAATATCTAGTTACTGCGGGCATTTATTCACATCGACAGACATGATAGCTGCAGACATGTTGATGTTGTTGCATACATGAAGCGATTATCTTAAAAATAAAACCGGCCGCAGGCCCGTACGCAGGATTTTCTTTAGCGGGGGTGCGTTTGTGCGTTTATTTTCGTTTTTAACGTTATTCTAGTAAATTAGCGTCAATCCAAATCTGCATTTACGGACCTCAACAGATTTAGGGGGTGCGTACGCAATGCCTTATCTGTGTTCTAGCTACACTCTGATCTGCAGTTTTTAGGTCGGTCGGGTTAACGGAAACACAGGTGGTTTTTATTTCTGCCGTATCTTTGTTATAGCCACACTCTGACCGGGCGACAGGACATTTTTGTTTGTTTAACGACACCCCGGCACATTACGTATTCAGCCTCTATTAGGTGTCTGCCGTATGGTATTCTGTGACTCAATGTCTTTAGAAGAAACCTGCTACCGCCACATGGGCTACTCTTTCTGATTAGCAGCAATGGTTCTTTTATATGATCTTTCCCACAGACAGAATAGCACATACCGCGGCCTTTGTTAACCCAGTTGTGGACCACTGGTTGGTCTAAGTGGCTTACACCTTCAAACTGATCCTTTGTGGAGCACTCAGTCTGGGATGGAGCTGGTATCGAGATAAAAATATATGCCTTGACAGAGATTTGATCCCAGTACATACCAGCCATGTGAACGGCAGCATAACCACTGCGCCACCAAAACAGGTTCACCGGGCGAGTAATAACTGGAAATTATTTTGTATTGAAATACATTCATTGTAATTCCTTTTTACCCTGCTTCGCGGACTGTTTTCACAGCGAGTCTAGACGTTTGTGTTTTATATTACTGACATAATTACCATGTTACTTGGATAATGTGTTGGACATATAAAATAATCTCCTTGTTTAGCAAATTGCGTCTATCTTGAAATTCGTATTAGCAACAACCCCAAACAATATAGTCCACCAGACAATACGTAGGCGAGCGTTTATTCTAAGATGGAAATGAATTACCATGTGTGTTTCAGAGAAAAGAAGCCAGAATCTTGGGGTTCAAGGAGAGTGGTGAGTGAGAATTTAAGTATCCTCTCATTAACCCTCTCGAAATCTTGACGAGCTCAAACATGAGGTATGCTATAATAAAATATTGTTGGGCACTTCCACTGTGACGGGTGTGACCATCAGAGAGATGTTATAGAATATAGCATGAAAACCTTACAGTGGCTTTGGTTTCATAGTGTGATTAGATACCCTGACACCCAAATTATAAAATACAATCATTATTATATTTGAAAGAGAATTATTATAGTGACTAGCCAGTTTTACCCCTGTACTGTCACATCCGTTACAGGTGTAACATTTTGGCTGATAAATATAAGAGGCTTCTGACAAATATAAAAGTGACTCTACTTCATAATTTGGGTGTCATGGCTTCTAATTTTACTGAGAGGTTTTCATGGTGTATTCTACAAAACCTCTTTGGTGGTCACACACGTAACAGTGGAATTGTCCAGTTGATGTCTGTATAATCATTATATTATTATTAAACGATTCTTACCACTCTACATTAACACTGAACACTTTTAAATTTCACCACTAGAGGTTGCACACTACCATAGATTTTTGTATGCATTCCAATGTTATTTCTATGTCATATCACATGTTATAGAATTTCTCACACTATTAGAAGAGACATAGGAATAGCATTTGTTTTTAAAAAAGTATAATTAGTTGGCAATCATTCAGCTACAAAATATTTATATGTTGACCACTAATATTTTTAGCTAT
>JAULBS010022598.1:0-10650 GCA_032355785.1 Symmetromphalus regularis
ACAAAATTAAATTCTATAAAACAATGATTTATTTTCCATTACCCAAATATAAAAGATTTAAAATTATTTCTTTGGATGTAAGTTTTTAGGACAGCAGTATAAATGTATGTAAATTCAGTGTCAATAATTCATTCTATAAATTGTTACTAGTATAAACCTACATGTATACTCAACAGTTACATGTACACTCAACAGTCACATGTACCTACATATGTTCTCAACAAATGGAACAGAGGTAACTCTCTATTATTCTGTTCGAGTATAACTCAGTAGAATCCCAAAGCATTTAAAATGATTCAGTTTATTCAACATTACATCAACAATTCAACATCAAAAGCCATTCTCTGGACAGTATAATTATGATCATCCATGAAATGACTGCTCTTCCATTGTACGTTTCTAAAAAAACACTTGCTGGACATCACTCTATGCGCTGAGAGCCAGCTGGCAGACAAGGGAGGTAACCTAGTTATGGAAAGACCCTATACTGAGAATTTTAGTTTACACTGGTCATAAGTTACAACTGTTGCAACATAATGTTGTCTGTTGGTTCGCTAGGCATAAAGTATATAAAAATCAGTCTATAACATTTGTTGGATTATTTGTACATCTGCGTCAATAAACTTTCTGTAATCGTGAAGTTTCAATTTCATTTCTGAACGTATACAGGTCACGACGTAACCGATTTGCGTAAATTTATTTTTGCGTAACAGACACACAAACAGAACCACGGTTCGCGTGAAATATTGTGCCCTGAAATACTAGTTAATTTAGCTAAAAATAGTAACTCATCAAATCAGAAAAGAACGGAACATTTTGTAACATAAAATGCATTTTTTATAAACTATGTTTAATTTAACCTTAGTAAGATCCCTCAATAGCCACTATTTACTTTTTTATGCTAGAGCGATCATTAAACAACAATACAATAAATAAATAAATACAAATAGCATAATGCTAAAGTCAACACTTTAATTCCAGCCTTTATAAGCAACGGCTAGAATCCTATCTCTCTCTCCCCTTCCCCTTCTCACTCTCTCTGTCTAGCTTTTTCACTCTGGGTTTCTAGACAAAGACTCAATTGAGTAGACATCCCAAAGAAACTTGGATGAATCTTTGTTGGACACAACCAAGTTCATCCAGATTTGCAATTTGTAATTGGAACCTACAATGGCAGTTAAAGTCACAGCAGGCATCAGAGTTGGTAATGGAAAATCGGTCTCGACAAATAAAAATACATTTACTTTTTTTTTTCAATTTTAAAAATGAAACATATACAAGTATACGAATGAAATGAATGAATACAAAGATAAAAGAGGCATTATGTCAGTTAATATGTTCAACAGCAATTTTTTTTTAGATACATGCCAAATCTATCACAACCTACAGATGACCAAGTCCATATTTTGTGGTAATCTCTAAATAGGTTGACAGGCTCTGTGCTTATTTCGATGCCTGTCAGAGTAATAAATAAAAACAGAAGCTACATGTATATTCATATAGTATGGAGACTGTAACCCACTTACTCAAATTAATATATTGACATATATAATATATACTCTTCATACCTGTGTAATTAGAATTTTTATTAATAGCCAGCCGGGCTAGTAAATAAAGAAATCCACTAGCCTGCAGTTATTATCACTAACCTGATATTTTGTTTATCAATTCCTGCAACAAACATCGAATCTTGCTCTGGTTAGGTGGAGCATATTTTTTACAAAAAGTGCAATTTAACATAATATTTTACGTTTATCAGAAATTATCCATTCCCTGGGTTCACCTCTCTCGTCCGTTTTCCATTTTTCTTGTCAAGAACGGTTGGTAGTTTCCTTCTCATACTATTTATTATTTTCTTTAATTTCATAACTTGTTTTCTCCTTTTTTTTCTGGTGTCTTTGAAACATTTTCAAAATATTTCCACATTTTTATTTAGCAGTCGATATAGCAGATGACATACGCAAAGTGAAACAAGGCGAGAACCCTGCACAGGAGAATATGCTATAAATAGACATAGAAAAAGCAAGATTTTCCTAAATTGGCCTATTTACGGAATGTTAACAGTTAAAATGGCAACAACTTTGCATTAGAGATCAGATGACACTGCACGGTATACGGACTAGTGGATTTTGATTCGCCCAGGACGTTTTTTCACCAATTCGGGCAAGCAGGCGAGTGCAATCCCGCAGGCCTGCTCTTTTAAAAAAACAGGGGAACCTAAAATATTAATGTTAATATTAATAATTAGAGCAAACATACGTTTTGACAACAGACATCTTAGTAAAGAATGTTTAGGTCTGTTTATAGTCTGGGACATTATAAGGAGACGTGTAAATCAACATCAAAGACCACCAATTACGTTATTAGAGTTCCCCTACTTTTTTTGAAGAGTATATATCTAACAGTTACAGACTTTTGGACAACAAATATAGCAATGCAGTTATTATTAAAGTGTTTCACCTCTTGATGAGTGTGTTCTACTTGATCAGACACTAATGGTTGATTATCTCCTATAGTGAATGTAACTTGACTTGATTTTTGTTTCGGTTTTTCTGTCTCTTTGTCAGATGCATTCGGATCTGTGCTGGTCGGATCCAATTTAACATCAACGTCTACAGATGATTCATGAACAATCGCTACATCTACAGATGATTCACCAAAATCTTTTGCAGTCATTTCACTACTAACATTTGAAGTCATTTCACCATTAGTATTTGTAGTCGTTTGACCTACAACATCTGTCGTGGTTTTCCCAGGAACACTTGTATTGGTTTGTCCAACAACATCTGTAATTATTTTACTCATGTTGTTTACACAGGAACATCTGGAAGTTAAAAATTATCATTAATATGAAAAAGGTGGGAGGTAGCATTTTATTTTTCAATTTTATGTGTACAAAGCATACAAATTTTCAGATAAAACAACTTCTCCCAAAAATTGTTATCATTAAAATGTCAATTTTGTAGGGGATTTCAAATTCAATTCACATTTTAATGACTAATAAGTGAGTAAAACTATTGTCTGTATATGGCACATTATCCAGTAAGTAGATATTTCACAGAGACAGTTTGATATCTACCAACCTCTATCAATTACTCTAAAAAATGATATTATGAGTCAATGATAAGCCTCAATGATTAATGAATGGGACTAAACTAACCCTAAATAGTCCATAAAGCTAAGTCTTAACCTAAATTTAATAATAATAATTTTTAAAAAATTCTTTATTATTAAGTATAGGTGGGTGGGTGATGAACACATGTCAACAAGACTTGTTATTACATAGCAGCAAAAACAAAATGGTCAAAATATTTTTAAAATAATATTTTTGAATTTTTGTCTACGTCTTCTTCTTTACTTAACATCTCCAGGCACCGTAGCCAAAATTACAAAAGAATTAGATGGTATACCATTGTTGTAAAACTTACAATCAGTTTAAACACTGGAAATTATTCACTGTTAGATCTCTTAGAAAAAGAAAATGACATTTCAAGACCTTGTCAAAGTCCTTGATCAATAAACAGCAGCCATACATTTTTGTTCACATTAAATTCTTACACTCTAGAAAAAGCACCATTTAATAAGGAGCATCACAGAATAGTCGCAGGCGCAAATTTAGGGGTGGTTGTAAGCATGGGCGCAAATCCCGAGAGCGGACACCTATATAATTAACCCCCACCCCAACTTTTTGCTTCGAAAAATTGAAATTAAAATGCCTAAATAATCATCTTTACCAGTAGTTATTTATTGTATCAATGTAACACTTTTAAACCATGTGGTCTTAGCTCACAGTAGCCTATATAATGACGTCAATCCTGGGGACATGTAGGGACACATTCCCCCACTTTTTGGACGGGGGATACTTCGTCCCCCTACTTTTTGGAAAGGGGGGTGTTTCGCTCCCCCTCTCCCCCCCCACACTTTCAGGAAGCGATTTTCGCCCTTGGTTGTAGGCTGGTGTTTAAGATAAGAAATCCGGCTTCTCTATTTGTTGTTAAATATTACTCCCGAAACTAATTAGTGTCCCTATGTCCAGGATCTGCTCCTGAATGAATTTAGGAATTATTCAAAAAGCACATACTGTATTCCCAAACCATGATGAATTTAGATCATATCATTTTATGTTATTTAGTGGTATAAAGCAGGATTTCCTATAATTCCAATATTGACTGAAAACAATATTTTAGAAAAGAAATAATTAAAGGTAAATCAAATGTCACCTTAATTATTTTATTATAGCACTAAGCCCCATTATATATAAAATGTTTTCTGTTCCGCATGCTACTTGATATTTATTCTTTTTCTTCTCCAGTATTAGGATGACTGTTGGGCGAGATTTTAATGTATGCCTGGACGAAATTTAAACCACATGACTAGGTAGCGATTTGACAGAGACTCCCTACATCGTATACACACTAGGGCCGTAGATACCAAGAAAGGAAGCATTGTGCCCCCTCCACCCCCACTGTTTACTCAGCAATGTTTTAGAATGTAAAATAACGATTTTGCCCCTTATTGTCTCCTCCACCCTATCCTAAACAAATTAGCTCTTCTGCTCCTGTCCAGGGAAAATGTTGACTATGACCATAAACGTGTAAATTTATCTATAATTGTAAGCATCGGTCTATAAATGTGAATACAAATGTATACACGTGATCCATAAGGTGAACACTAAACAAACTTGGTGAAAATGTTTGAAAGTTTTTATTATCACGTATGATTCATGAAAATCCTTGAAATGAAAACCAAAAAAACTGTATTGGCATTATGATGACCAGATAAAGTATACAAGACAACATTTATCATACAAGTCAAAATGTGGTTAAAAAAAAACAAAATAAAAACACACACACAACAAAGAAGTTATAAGGGAAAATATATATTGGTAGTCCTGACCTCTAGACACCTACCTTGATGTCCGCATAGGACATTTATGCATGCTCTAAGGTCGCGTGCAATATGAGAAGCGTATTATGAAAAAAAAAGAAAAAGAAAAAAAAAGTAGAATCGATCCCATAAAACATAGTGTTGTTCCATCACTTCCATCAACATCCTCGACATTCACACGTGTTTTGTTTAACGACAGCACTAGAACACATTAAATTATCAATCATTGGCTATTGTATTTGATGTCAAACACGAAGTAAAGTGTGAGTCAGCCAACGACGGGTTTTGAACCACTGTCTTCTGCTTGAGAGTCCGATCTCCTACCACTGGATCACTGAGGCTATCGACATTCAGACTGTAACAACTGTAAAAATGTTACATTCCAAGAATGGAAAAGAAACAATTTTTAAAATAAAGTGCTGTATAATGCATTACAGATACATTATTTACCAGTACAAAACGCTAAACTCGAAGACAGTGGGTGGTACAATATATAGGAAAAACAACAACGACAACAAAAATATATTTCTGTGGACATCACTTTACTTGAGATAACGTGTTCAGTCTATGTTAGGCAAGTCTTAAAGAAAACGCTATGTTACTGTCGATACATCTTTAATTTGAGCAAAAAATTAGTTTATCCCTGGTTGATCTATATTCACCTGATAATTGTCTTAACTGAATTGAACGTAATTTACAAGTACGTTCTCGAATAATACATGCCATGGCATAATTCTCAAATAATATGTCATAATTCTCAACACATGAATACATGGTTGATTTATGTTCACTTGATAATTGTCTTATCTGAACTGAACGTAATTTACAAGTACGTACTCGAATAATACATTGTCATAATTCTGAAATAATACATTGTCATAATTTTCAAATATGTCATAATTCTCAACACATGAATACATGGCTAAAATTCTCAATACATGTCATAATTCTCAAATAATACATTGTCATAATTCCCAAATAATATATTGTGTTAATTCTCGGATAATACATTGTCATAATTCTCAAATAATACATTGTCATAATTGCTAATGCCTGAGTTAACATTTGGAGCTGTTCTGTAATTTCGTCAAACTCATGGCGCCATATGACTTTGAGCTAAAGGTTTATTAACAATTAAAAAAAAAAACTTGGTCAGTTTCAAAAGAATAATTATGTAAGCCTTAGTTTAAATCAAGCCTCTGGGTCATTATTCGCGTCTGAGCAACTGTTTTTGTTTGAAGGTTTTTTCACGATCAGTTTGTTTTGCCAGTCTCAATGGACACTATGTTATTCTGGTTATCACTTGAGTTTAAGACTCTCCATGATTTGGTTTTTCATGAAAGACACCACATTAAGAACTAAGCAGACCATTTCAGTATCAGATAAAATGTAAGTTACTCCCTGATTAGTTTCGGTTTCGGTTTATTCAGCATCAAACAACATCTTGTTACTCACAAGTCACAACATTACAATTTTTTTTTTTTCAAAAACAACAACCACAACACGTTACTGTAGACATCAATTCAACTTGAGCTAACATTTAGAGTTACTTCCTGGTGAGTTTCGGTTTCGTTTTCTGTCTGTTCGGCTTCAAAGGAAATCATATTATTTTGGACATCATTTATGTCTGAGCTATCATTTTGTGCGTCTCCATGATTCATTTCTGTTTGATAATTCTCAGCTTCAGTTTCACTTTCAAATTTCGTTGTACACGCCGAAATGTTTGTCTCACGTGCTGCCGAAATGTTTGTCTCACATGCTGCCGAAATGTTTGTCTCACGTGCTTCCGAAATGTTTGTCTCACAAGCTGACGAGTGTTTCTCCCAATCCTGCTGGCTCTCAAAGGTCTCACTACAATTGTCACATTTGTAAGGCTTAATTTTATAGTGACTATCCATGTGGACTTGAAGTTGTTGGCTTGCTGAAAATGACTGTCCACAGTCAGGCACTTGGCATCGATATTTAGGGGTCATCTCTTCTTCGGGATCATTCTTCATTGATTCCATTTGATGATTCTGATTCTGTTTGTCGTTTGCGACATTCCCTGCAGACGATACCATTTCATTCACCTGCTGCTGCTGAGTGTGAGTTTGTCCAACACCATAGTTAGACATCACTGACGTAGAATACATATTGTGAGGATAGAGGACCTGATTGTAAGGGTATCCTACGGTGTGTTCATTATTTACTTCCCCGTGTTTGAGCCGCATATGTCGAGTGAGATTGGATTTCCACTTGCTGACATAGCCACACTTTTCACACGAATACGTCTGACTCACTGGCGACATCGTCCGCATAAATGGCACTGAAGGCGCCGTGTGTATGCGCATCATGTTCTCTTGCTGTGCTTTCAGCATGCGCTGGATGTTACTGAATGTCTCGTTTCTATTGTGTTCCATATTATGACCCATGTTTCTTTCTTTTTCCTAAAATAATAATAATCCAATATACATTTAAAAACAGCATGACAATAAAATTAGTATTATGCAACAAGAGAAAGTCCAAAGGGTGTAAAGACAAAATCGGAAATGTCCACATCTATGAATAACTTTCAAAACAGAGATGATACCAGGCTGGGCCGGATTTATAAAGGGGAAAGGGGGCAATTGGCCCAGGCACCCTGTCAGAAGGGTTCCCCAGACTAAGGACATTCTCTATAAAAAAAATTTAATAATTATAAAGTTATTTTTTTTTTTTTCGAAGAAATGCGGTTTATCATTTATTTTAGTCATGTAATTTAATTTCTATGTTGAGGGGCCCCAGAACATGAAATGTCACGGGCCCTCCAAGGTCTAAATCCGGCCCTGATACCAGGTATTTGCGAAAACAGCGTATTCCGTCTAACATTTGACACTTGCCATTAGTACATACCTGAACCGTAAATGTCCTACAGTTCTAGGTAAAACGGGAATAACCACATTGGAAACCTAATGTCCTACAGTTCTAGGTAAAACGGGAATAACCACATTGGAAACCTATATAGATTCGAAAACGCATAATTATGAATGACAAAAATATTATCATGTTCAACGCCATAGGTGGAAATGTAGGGAACATTGTTAAAAGTCAGTCATAAATTGGTTAATTTACTACATTTTGACCGGCAGAGTAAAAGTAATTATTTCCGGGCCTGAGATGTCCGCGTTAAACAATAATACTCATTAGTATGAAGTGATAAACCTACATATCCTGGCTACGTGTTCAGGGTTTCAAACAGAGGAAGAGCCACCCCATCCCACCCCTCACTCCGGACCGACTTCGGCAGTCTCGCGTTTTGCCCTCCCTTTCTTTTCAATCCTGGTGGAAACCCTGGTGTGCTTATTTAAGCACACCTGTGTTCAAAAGCAAAGGATGACGATGCAAACCTGTGACTAACGAATCTTTGTGTTAAAACTCATTATCACTGAGTTAGACCATAGTCTTAATAGCTGTCTGTTCGTAGACGGATCCATATGGATCAGGATCCCACCCCCAAACAAGTTGTACTTCCCTCCCCCCCCCTTCAATATTAACGTTATCTTTTCACACACACGCCCTTATACACATTCACTTGAAATCGTTTAAGACCATCCACAAACGTCAACACTTGCTTCAACTTCTTTAATAAACGCTATGAAATCGTTGCTATAAACAGTTTTTTTACCTCCCTAAGAAAAGAAGCAAGAAAACAAAATAGATCAATAAATAACAATAGTAATAAAATAATAAAATTCACTAAGATCCTGAATAAGGAATTGCATTAGACATCATTTTAGTTGAAATAGCCTCTGAATATCTACCATTAAAATTAAAGTCATCCATTTTATTATTCAGCTTTGAGAGGTATATATCAGTTGCAGGCCCATACGCAGGGGTGCGCCGGGTGCATGCACCCCCACCCCGCCCCCCCTATCTGGCGAGGTCTGTAAATACAAATTTTAATTGACGCTAATTTACTAGAATAACGTCAAAACGAAAATGTTGGACACAGAAAATTATATAAAATAATTTATTATGCTTCCTAGAATGCATCTCCTGCAATCTAGGTTTAAAAAAAATTCCAGAGGGGGGCGGCATGCCCCCGGACCACCTTAGCAGTTCAGGCCTTTCGGGCCTTCACAAACGTACAACCCCCCACACACCCCCTAAAGAAAATCCTGCGTACGGGCCTGAGTTGGAATCTCTGTCTAAAGAACAAAGTATAAAACTACCTGTTATTCTTTCAATACTGATTATACAGTATTTGAACGGACAGCTGCTGCATTAACTAGTCCTCAGTTATCAAAAAGCTGTACTAAGATAAGCAGGAAAAAAATATGATGTATTTGTACTTGAGACACACACACAAAAAGAAATTCGCCATTCACACTGAATTTATTGAATAAAATTAATGATACAATTGAAGGTATTTTCCACCGAATGGAACCTGGTACAATTGCACCAAAGCGCTGTTTATGTTGAATGTACTGGAAACATTACCAAACAGGTATGAAACAGGCCGTCATTTCTAGGTCTATTCTACTGATTCGAAGCTTGCCACAAATCCTCGTTTTTTTGTAAATTGGTATAACACCTCTTCCTGTGTCTCTCCAAACCTGACCTCCAGGAAAAGACTGCACCACACAGACACTGATAAGAGCGTTTGGCGTGCTTTGAATTAACGTGGTCCAGCAACATAGAATTGCAAGTGTACGATTTGTCACACATATCACAGGAATAGTTTTTGGCCACGGCAGAACGTCCAGGTTGAGACTGTTTCAACTGAGCATCTTTTGTGAAAGAGGAACAAACACTATCACTAAATTGATCCCAATCTAAGCATGTGTCCGTTTTAAAGTCTTCGTTGTGGACTGATTTCATATGCTGACAAAGAACAGAAACTTGTGAAAATGTTTGACTACATTTTGTACAGCTGATCACGGAGCTATCACTGTTTCGTGCACCATCTATTGTAATGCCAAGAGCGCCACTGCATTTGAAGCACAACTCCCCATACGGTTGTTCCTGAACAAGTTCCTGTGGCTGGAACTCTTGTCTACAGTAAACACATCTATTCTGTCCCGACTTGGTAGGCGTTTGTTGTGGACCACCAGTATCCCAACCCCACTGATGTTCTTCACTTGTATCGTCTGTCTCCCTCACAGAACTTCCACCAGCCAAAGTGTCAATCTGGGAAGAAGAAAAGTGACGTTAGTGTGACTTCCCAAGCTGGTGCCCCATGACGGTTTTTTCTAGTCAATAATGTATAGATGACCTTCATACCAGCGTCGTTGCATCATTATCATCCGTGACTTGTGTCGGAGTAGGTTGGGATCAATCAAACATGAAAAGACCAGTCTTAAAATTACGTAAGACTTTCCTGTTTAATATATGCATAAAATCTTAAAAGCGACATACACCACTAAATGAAACTTCTCGATTTAAAAATGCAGAAAATCAAATTATTTCAGCCGAGCAAAAATTTACATGCGATCAGTTCTGGTAATTTATACTTTTCGCGTGATAAAACGACACTATGAAAGGCTCAGGAAAAAAACAATATATTTTCAGGCGAGTGCAAGTAACCATTCTCTTAAGATGGTCAGGACTGTGTACTGGTTTACATTTTCCTATTTCAACAAGTGCATTTGTTCTGTGATATTTATTAGGAATCATGGTTAAAAAATAAAAATCCAACACTATACTCGTGTGTGTATATATATATATATGTATATATGTATATATATATATATATATATATATATATTTATATATATATATTATTGTAAAATATTTTGAAATAAA
>JAULBS010022608.1:0-10649 GCA_032355785.1 Symmetromphalus regularis
GTGAAGACACATTTTACAAACTCCACAATTGTATTCCATACTATTTTGGTTTTAATTTGTACCAGTGATCACGTCATACTAGTCATCCACCGAAACAGGTTACGTAGTTATCAATATTGACCTCAGAGGGTCCCTATTTGTTTTGGTGCCTGTGTTTTCAATATTACTGTGGAAAATTCAGTTAGTGCACATTATTGGAACAGAAACTCGAATTAAAAGATTGATGGAATATAACCAAAGTATCAGTTTTAAAATTCTTGTAATTTTCAATTTATTGCTTATACTCACTGAAACTGGTCACCCTATGATACATTAAACGATCAACATCATCGGGCACCAAAAGAAATACTATAATAGTAGCGACCATCCGAGGTCAGTATTGAGAACTACGTCACCTGTTTCGGTGGATGGCTGAAAATAGTAAAATAACGTGGTCGATGGTATAGATTAAAACAAAAACAGAATGAAATGCAAGTGTAAAAAGTGTCTTCACCAAAAGTACCCAAATAAATCCTTTTTTATGTATGATTTTTTTAAATGAGGTATATTAAAATCTTTCTTGATCAGTTGATGACTTATTAGGAAACAGAAACAATAAAGTTATATAGTTAAAAATGTATTCTAAATAATTTAATAAATCAAAATATTTGTTGATGATAATTTTATAAACATGAAACAAAAAGTCTGATTTAAAATTGTATTTCATGTAAAAAGGTCCGTTATTTTGCATTTAACGGCCAATTTCATACGTGTATGTAATTGGCAAATTTTGACAAGGAGAGGGACTCTTATTTCAAATGGATAGAGCATCTACAGCCTTTTAAATTCAGACAGTGTTGCTCCAGCACTTAACTGCTCACTCTAAATCTTAGAAGTTTCAAGAAATTAAAACTGCATAATATATTTTTGTGACGACAGTAAAATGCTGCCACATACCAATCTTACAGTAGCTTTTATAACAGTATTGTCAGTTGCAGCTGCAAATTTCAATAGCTGTAGACCTATCTGTCATAGGTACAGTGGGTCATTTGATATGCTTTTAAGCAGACACATTTTTTGTTCCTGTCTGTGGTCCACAATTGGTCATGGTATGTACTGACCTATCTGAGAAAAATGCTGAGTTTGTATTATGGCATTAACAGGCATGGTATTCTCTGCGAAATTGTGGAATTTTGAGAAGAAAAAAAAGATTAATAAATAAATAGGGGGGGGGAATAAATTTTTTCCTTTTTATCTTCTCTTTGCATGAATGAATGTGTATGGTGTCACTGCATCAGCCTTGCGTTCACAGCTTTGCTCTCGCAAAAAATTCCCATTTTTGGTTGAATCTCACTACATGTAGTATCTCTGATCAAGTGAGTGATCCTAAACACTTCCCAATGTAAGGAAGTGTGTATTCTTGTTTGTTTTCCAGGAAATATAGCCTTTGACCATGGTCTCTGGTCTCTGTTTTCATTAAAAAAAAATTCAACTGTTTTCCTTATTAAGTTATTTGCCATTCTCATCCCTGTATTTTGAATCAGATAGAATGTGCAATATTGCCCAAAACAGTTCTATCCATAGCACAAAATAAAACACTGGAACCTGCTCATTTGGCCACTTGTCTTAAAGGGTCACCTTTATTTTCTCTCAAATTAGCTGCATGTACTCCAGTCTAAAATAACCTGTATTAAGCAACTAGATGTCTTTAAAAGGCTATGTTTTGATACTCACATATATACTTGTATTACAATCACATAATCATCTCCCTCCTTCTGAAGTCCTGGATCTGCCCCTGGAATCTGTACCAGATAAAACTGTAAGGTAAATTGTTATGTAGCTTTCAAGTCTGGACCTGTAGGTACGTGTAGATGCAGTATAATTTGTTATCACAAATACAGGCAGATGCAGGATGGATTGGATCACCCCTCTCTCCCTTTAGTCACCTGTTTTAAATTTTCCTCGTTATAATTCAATCATTCCCTCTCACCCCCCAATCGCCCTACCAGTATTAACACTTTTAAAATGTCATTGAACCCTCTTTCAAATAGTTCTGCCACTGCCAAGTGAGTTTTAAATTTTTTTTTTTTTAATACTTTGTATCTAATAGTGGTATTGATAGTATTTGGACTTTGAGATCAGCCTAATAGTAATACAATGTACATGTATGTACTGGTACATGATAGATAAAACATAATACTAATCAAGTGCAGCATACATGTAGACTAGTATATATTGTAAGTTTTAGCATTTGTATTGTTTGTTACTTCATATAAATTATAGTACAGTAATAGTGATGAAAGTACATTTAAAAAATACTTTGTCCGTTGTGTTTGCCAAAAAAATGTACACAAATATTCATTTTAATAGGGGTAATATTTGTGATTTGACGGCTCAACAATTACTATCTTGTGTGATGTAAAGAGGAAAACCCAGAACACAGTTACTGTACATAGCAAATTTATGCAAAAGTTCTTTATGGGGCGTGATGGCAACTAAGAAATTCATACTCTATTGTAAAATGTACATCTGTATTTTTAATTTACATTTAAATAAATTCAAGAATGTGACAGTTTATTAGTATGATTTCAGGACGAGATGTTCTAAAAGTTGATTTAAAATAATTATGTACAATTTGACTAGCTAACCAGCAGAAATTTGACAATTATTATTTTCTTCTTCAAAATTTAGTTTTTAATTTTTGATCTAACAGAAATTTAACTAACAATTTTCCACGATTGTAACTTCCCTAACTGTAATATGATACTATTGCTTGTTTCACTCTGCCACTTCCTAGTTGAGTGACTGTTTTGCTTAGTTGAACTTACTGTCACAGTCATATGTTTTATGAGATGATTTATGTAGATATACCACAGTATTTATTGCTCTCAGCAAGTATTGCAATATACTGGTATATCATTGCATCCCTAAAAATAAGCTATGAAAAAATAAATGCATGTTCGTTATACATTAATATATTGGAAATATTAATACATGTACTGTGTGTATTTATTTCAGTTCATCAGTATGTTTGCGACAGAGAGTTTGCTAGCCCAGCTGAAGCCGGAGAAAATCCTGGGACTGTTGATGGAGGCAGAAGAAAAACAATGGATGCAGATCGACATCTCCATGACAACTGAAACATTGTCATCATCATCTGGAAGTGTTAGTCGATTGGCTGAGCTAGGTGCTGTGCTACTTGGGTTAGTGAATTATTCGAGATCAAATTTAAATAAGGTTTTAATTTGGCACACAGGCATCAAAACAAGTTAAGAATGGTCATTCAGGTTTGCCGGAAGTTATAAAAAATCATTTCAATAGTGTTCACAATGGTTTGTTGTTCGTAACAGAAGGGAACAATATTTTGAAATCTGAGGTAACCGGAAGTCGGTTCACATGGTTTTTACTTAGGTAACCCATAGTTTGGTTATGTGAATTATATTTGTGTAACCCATGGGATACCTGATCGGTTACCTCAAAGTTACGTTGAAATTATGTTTTAAATGCATAATTTTAGGCTCAAACAAAGTTAAAACAAAATATAAAAAACAGGGTTTCTTTTTTTAATGTTTGCTAAAGTTAGCTGTTTAAAAAAAAAAATGAACACTTCCATATTCCTTTTTTCGTTTTGCACTGTCCAAACTACTTTCACTTTATCTACAGTGATGTTCCAAATGTTTGTTTTTTAAAGCTCATTCTGCAATGTGGGTATTTTTTAACTTTTGTAAGACCTGTTTAAGTTAAAACCATTTTCAGCATTTGTAAAATTATAGGCAATCCAATATTATGTCAGCATAATTATATTCTTAAAGATAAAATAGCAGCAGATAATTTAGCCGTTCCCAGTGTCTGTGGACATTTCATTAAAACATTTGGCTCAACTCTGTATTTAGCATCTTTAGTTTAGACCGGTCGCAAGTTACAACTGTTGCAATATAACGTCTACTGGTTCGCTGTGCATCAAGTATCTAAAAATCAGTCTAAAACATTTGTTGGAATACTTGTACATCTGTGTGAATAAACTTCCTGTAATCGTGAAGTTTGCAAGTTTTAATTTCTGAACGTCTACAGGTCACTACGTAACCGATTTGCAGTTCGCGTAAATTTTATTTTGCATAACCGACAGGCAAAAAGAACGGTGGTTTTCATGAAATATTTTGCCCTGTAACAGCCTTTCTTTAATTTTTAAATCTCATTTTCATCGAAGTTGTAGATTTGCAAAAATCTTTAAGATGTGCAGATCTTACTATTTCTATTTTTTAGGTTCGGATCTACGGTGAAAAAAATTGAAGGGTATTTCAGTCGTCTTGAGTGAGTATCATTTATTTATTACTAAATTTTATTACTTTTTTGTCAGTCTTTCTGAGACTGTTTGTTAGACTTATACTGAATGTACAGTGTGTAATTAGACTTATTGTATATTTTGTACTGAACATACAGTATGTGATTAAATGTATTACTTGAGTATTTTGTACTGAATGTACAGAGTTTACCTTGATGTTCCAGATCGAGGAAATGCTGCTTGCTGCTGGCTGGACGACGAACTACTTTCAGTAATGTCAGACTGGTGAGGAGTAGATCTCTTATTCCACAGTTCTAAACTTTGCTTTAAATAAACTAGTGATTTGGGATTGATCAATAGACAAAACAGTATAAATGGTTATATGAAAATCATATTTAAAACAGTATCTTTGAATACGGTATTGTCTTTACATTTGAAAATACATGAGGTGTAAAATTAAATGTTACCATTGTGGACGAGTATAGTATTCTATTTATTACCTGCCCACCATCAAAATAATAGATAGATTTTAAAAACAGTTTATGTTCAATGCATGTTAAAATGGAATATATAATGGTTTGGTGTTTTACTTTCAGGTGCGCAAGAATAGCACAGCAAGTATGGAAGAGGGTAGGGCTTTTTTATGACTTAATTTGGAAATAGAAAAACTTGGAAATGTCATGACTTTTCAGGAGTTTTAAAAGTGAAACTTTGAAACTGATAACAGTAAGACATGCTGTGATCTGAATTGTAGCAACATTTGCAAAATAACTAAAACATATTGTAAACAATACTATAAATAATGTAGCACTTTAAATTTCATCATTTTAAAATCTGTTGCTAAATTGTTCTGATACATTAAAGGAATGCTGAAGTCTACAGAGCGTCATATAAAATGGATTAATGTTTTTCAGGAATAAGAATGGTGCAATAAAATGTTTTAATATGTACATGGAATAAGATTAATGAACATTACAAACACGGATTCTTTCTCACAAACTTACAAAACAGCGGTTTGTTTGTTTTATTTAGGGGCTGCTGGGAGCTCACCAACATATACTGAAGTGAGGCAGCTGAATTCAAAAGTAGGTTTAATCCTTATTTCTGCAAATGTTCTAAGATTAATTAACCATTTGATCAATCATATATTTACAGTTTTCAGGGATAGAAATTACTGTTTGTTTCATTGCCTGAGGCAAGTTGAAATCACAACAAACAAGTAAAATTTTAATGTTGCTAGTCCCACGAGCCAGTAGATTTTTTTCACAATACAGGGTGCAATATTTCACGCAAATCGCCGTTCTGTTCACGTGTCTGTTACGCAAAATTAAATGTACACAAATCGCAAATCGGTTACGTCATGACCTGTAGACATTCAGAAATTAAAACTTGCAAACTTCACGATTGCAGGATGTTTATTCACACAGACGTACAAGTATTCCGACAAAAATGTCTTAGACTGATTTTTAGATACTTGATGTATAGCGAACCAGTAGACGTTATATTGCAACAATTGTAACTTGCGACCAGTCTTAACTAAAAATACTGAGTATAGAGTTGAGCCAAAAGTTTTAATGACATGTCCATGGATGCTGGGCACGGCTAAATTATCTGCTGCTATTTCATGTTTAGGAATATAATTATGTTGACATTATGTTGGATTGCCTATAATTTTACAAATGCTGAAAACGGTTTTAACATAAACAGGTCTTACAAAAGTTTAAAAATACCCACATCGCAGAATGAGCTTTAAAAAACAAAACATTTGGAACATCACTGAAGATAAAGTGAAAGTAGCTTGGACAGTGCGAAACGAAAAAAGGAATCTGGAAGGGTTCTTTATTTTTTTTTAGTAAAACAAATAAAACATAGCTAGCTTTAGCAAACATTTAAAAAAAACCTGTTTTGTCAATTGTTGTATTTTGTTTTCACTTTGTTTAAGCCAAAAATTATGTATTCAAAACATAATTACGACGTAACTTTGAGGTAACCAATAATGGGTTACCTACGTAAAAACCACGTGAACTGACTTCCGGTTGTCTCAGATTTTGAAATACTGTCCCCTGCAATGTCATCAGATTTCATATTTCATGGATAGTATATTCCTTGAAAAGCCTCCTAACAAAGATTTGTCTTGTTAGGATAAGCTTGAAATGTTTCATATCTGTTGATCATATCATTAAATCCATTAATGGAAGACTGGTGATTTTGGGGGTCTAATAATTGTTTTAGGCCACTAGTCTCCAAGGTGAGTGTTAATACTTCTTAATTTCTACCCCTCGTTTTCATGATACAAAATTATCTAAACGGCCAATATGATTTGACTTATTTTCAGATTTTAATTGGCTGGTAATCGTAATATTGTTAAATTCGTACCCTTTTGGTGGTTTTCAGTTCTTTTCTTGGGTTTATTTCAGATGGGTTTTTTTATTAGCTGAGTAATCCAGTCACTGAATTTTGACATGAGAGCAAGATTGCAATAATAACTTATATATATTTACAGTTTATCATTTTCATCTGCCATTGTTCTCATGAGGGTAGATATGGGCATGTTGGCTGTGTGTAAACAAAAACTGTAAAAATGCATCATACAAAAAAAAAAGATTCATGAATAAATTATGTTATAGTTTTTTTTATTTCTGATACAGTTTTTATTTAATTAACACGTGCATTTTTTCAACAGGAGTTTCAAGCTTTCAAACACGCCTACCTCTGTGCAACCTTTCCAGTTCTTGGAGTCCCAGATCCCCCTTCTCCATTCTCACCATCACCTTTAACCACGCCAACAGATACAACATCGAAATTCACCTTTCCTGTGATTTCCCACCGGTCAACAACACCCTACTCACTGCATGACAGCGGAGTGGAGGCTGAACTTAATGACGCGTCAGTAATTCCTGCAGAAGCACTCTGTGACATTCTCCGCAAGTCATTTCGTCTCTCTATTGACAAATTCAGGCAGTATGCAAAAGAGATTGCTAATACATACCATAGGAAATCGGCACCAGAGGTATTATGAACATTTTCATTTCATAATATGGGATCCTGACATATTGATATATACATGTATCATAAATATTTTCAGTACTTTTGGGATGGCTTTTAACAGAATGAAAACAAAAAAATATATACAACAAGTTAAGTTTATTGTTTAAACCTGAAAACTAAAAACAATTTAATTCAATCCATTTGGAATACTTCGACTTGTTTGGTCTATATGTTGAATTTGTAGATTATCCTGATATTCCAAGTGAATATATGCAAGAGATAGAGTTTCTGACTGACAGCAGATTTCAACAAAAATCACTGAATTCAAGGTTACATTATTGGTGTATGTTGATGCATGTCATTTACCTTTTGAATCATAATATATAGGTATACCAATACAGGCCTGTAAATAATTATGGTTGCTCTGCTGGTCAAAATGTCTTGTATTAGTCAATAAAGGATGAAAAATATATGTGGATCCATGGAATTCAACGTTTATGTGGACCAGATTGGTCATTTTTTGAGATAATGTAAATCTGAGATATTTTTAGAGAGGTAATGAGTGATGTTTTTGAAAACTTGTAAAAGCGGTATATACAATTTCTTTGATTCAAAAAAAATTAAAAATATCTTTTGTTTCCAATCTGGTAATATCATTTACATTAACCAATCAATAAATTAAATATTTCCATCAGAACACATCATATGCAATATGTTCAATGTTATTTTGTCAACACACTTATAAAATAATTTATGCATTCAGTTTAATTCTAGACTTGTTCAGACAAATATTTAAATTTTATCCAGCTTCTAGCCGAAGATCTTGTTGCTCAGCTAACTGCCTTGGAGACCAACTCTAATAAATTCTACAGTCCACACAACTTCTTGGTAAGTTGTAGTCTGGTCTGCGCAAATCTGGTAATAGGCCCAGGCCGGATGGGAAATGTAAGCCCACATTTCAAGCTGCTGATAAGTGTTTTTGTGATAAGTACTAAATACATATGTATACAAATCGTAGGCCCATGCCAGCTGGTACACCTGGCCCCCACTGTTCTGGCATGGTAATAAATAGGATTTAGTCACTTTACTCCCTGGGTTACCAGTTCCAAGACTGGAATGTTATGATTTGAAATTTCAATCAAAGTATAGGATTTTTAATCAAAATACATTTTCCAACCCAGGGAGACATATGGCCACTTAAAAATGATTCAGCCATTTCATTGGTACAAAGCTCAAACCACAACTATCAAAGGCTAGAATATACTTTGTCCTATTTATGGGAATATATGATTTAATAGATTCTTTTCTGCTATTTGAAAAAGAGTAGCTAAAGTGTTGGTTTCTTTCTGTAGACCATGTGATTGTATCATGTAATAACTAAATTAGTGTGGTTTTCTCTGTCCTTACTGTCTATTATTCATAAAATTTATTAAAACATTTTGATATTTTATTTTAGATGGTACTCTCATTTTTTTCAGTCAAGATATGGATATGACGTCTGGCAGCAAAGGGAGAGAACTCAAATAGCCGAGCTACTTAACAAGTTTTGGCATTTTGCATTACCGTTTCCTAGCAACAGCCAGAGACATCTTCTGGAGTTGAATTTGGTTAATGAGGATTATGAAATACTGCTGTCCAAACTACTAGCGTTCGTATTTCTTAATTCTAAAAGAAATCTTTAGTTTCATTTGATAATTGAAAATAATGTGGCTACCCTATGTGATAAAAATATTAAATTTTGTTTTGTTAAAACTGTCCCTCATTACTTTAGTTGACCAAACATCAAAAAATTGCAATGTATTTGAACTGAATTTCAGTAAGTGCCAAAAGCACAAATTACTGCCTTGTAAACATGTATAGCATACTAAGTTAAAAAAAAAAAAAAAAATATTTTTTAATATTATGTGGTTGCCACAGGTAAGGAGCAGGATCTAGCTCAAACGGTAGTGGGTCTGGCGTCTTTAAATAAAACAAACTTTACTTTGGTTGCTACAGAATAAAATGCTATCTGAAACATTTGAAACATTAAAAATAATGCTAAACTCTGTTTTTGTATGTATTAAAAGTAATAACTAACAGAGAATTTGTGAAACAAATTGTCTCATACTAATGAGATATATGCAGTTTAGTCCCATAGTGCCCTTTATAAGATCAGTGTTTACGTAGTTCAGTTTAGTAATGAATCATTAAAAAGAAATATTTGACTTTTAAAATCAATTTTGTATATATAGTCAAATGTTGTAATTAATTATTTAATCCCAAAACACATACCATGCTAACAACTATCACACTTAGTTTTCCGCCAAAAATTCAGTATGATCATTACAAACTAAATTTGTTTTACCAAGATACATGTTGTGATGTTGAATGTCTCATAACTGGTTTATTACATAAAGTTTGTTTTATTTAACGACGCCTCTAGAGCACATTGATTTTTATCTATCATCAGCTATTGGATGTCAATCATATGGTCATTCTGACATATCTATTTAGAAGAAACCCACTGCCACCACATAGGCTACTCTTTCCTATAAGCAGCAAGGGGTCTTTTATATGCACTGTCCCACAGACAGGACAACACTTACCATGGCCTTTGATGAACCAGTTGTGGACAACTGGTTGGAATGGAAAATAGCCCAAAAGGCAAAGGGTCCACTGCGAAGGATCGATCCGATGACCGACCGGTTCACAGACTGACACGCTACCATTTGAGCTACATCCTGCTCTGGTTTATTACATAGTCTCCATATATAAAATATGATACCTGTGTGGAGAAAATGCAATTTTGTTTCACTTCAAAAACCATGTACCATTTTTTCCTGCAATTTTGAGAAGGAAGAGTATTGCTAGAAATGAATTTGACGTTTGTTTGGTCACAGATTGTTGAGCTTGTTTGAAATGTTTTACTGTTTGCTGCAGGTATGAGAATCGTTTTAAGAATGATAGAGAAGATTGTTTACATTCCGTTGTCACACCACTCTCGTCCGCCTCTATGAGACTGCTCCGCGAGTTTGGACTCCGATACGGCATTGTATGCATATTATTTTATTTCTTTTAGCTTGCACCGTTCAAACCAGAATTTCATACATTTTTAGATTTGTCATAACTAGAGGAATTTTTATACTCAAAATTTAAAAAATGTGTAATTTTCATGACTTAAGGAATATTAAATAAACATCTAGTAGCCAATTTAATACCAAAATTAAAGAATTTTTTTAACAAAACTTGCTACTTGTGGAGAATACTACAAAAAGTGCATGTTTGATGTACTGTTACACATTGGTACACCTTTGTAACAGCAGTAGGAAATAATTTTTTGAGACATGCCTGTCAAAATGTCCAATGTCAATCAATTTGTGCCGGTCAAAAACGAAAACGTACCTGTCACAAAATTAAATTG
>JAULBS010022619.1:0-10649 GCA_032355785.1 Symmetromphalus regularis
CAATAGCCAATGATAAGATAAAAATCAATATGCTCTAGAGGCGTCGTTAAATAAAACAAACTTTACATACGAGTTTCATTGCTTTTCAATACATTTAATATAATAACAGTCCATTTTTCTTTCGCTACCGGTGTCGGTAGTGTTCTGGTTAAGTTATAGAGGCATAGGATGTTTAATCTTAGTACTGGCTTCAACCCTGATTGAGCGTTCAGCAAGGCTCAGTGGAAAGGTGTATACCACTTGCACCGACTAGTAGTCCACAACTGGTTTATTAAAGACAGCGATCCACAAAGGGTATGACAAAGGCCACTGGTTTGTGTACATCCTATCTGTTGGATGGTGCTTATTAAAGAAACGTTGATAATCAAAAAGAGTAGTCTATGTGGCTGTAACGGGTTTTTTCCATGAACCACGTGTCACAAATACTAGTTTGAAACGTAATATCCACTGATTATCTAATATGTTTGGGTATATCTTTAAACAATTCATCAAAGGCCGTGGTATGTGCTGTCCAGTCTGTGGTAAGGTGCAAATAAAAGATCCCTCGCAGCTTTTCGGAAAGAGTAGCGTATTTGGCAGTAGCGGGTTTCCTCTAAATACATATGTCAAAATTACCACATGATTGACGTCCAATAGCCGATGACAGATAAAAATCAATGTGATCTAGAGGCGTCGTTAAATAAAACAAACGTTATCTTTAAACAATCCCTTCTATATACATGTATACGTTTTTGTCATTTCCATCAACAAACATTTTGGTAACAAATCAATGAATACGAAGATTATCCATCTTTCGCGAACACCTGCTATCATCACTGTTTTGACAGTCATTCGTGAATATCTGAATTTGTCGAAACGTATCTCTTGCAGAGATGTTCTTTTGATCCTCACTGTTCAGTACTGTATTTGTAAAATGTCCTTTCACTGACGAATATTGGTTTAACAACTCCCTATCACAAAATAAACATCGGCTATTGGGTGTGTGTTGTGTTGTGTTGTGTGTGTGTGTGTGTATGTGTGTGTGTGTGTGTGTGTGTGTGTATGTGTGTTTGTGTGTGTGTGTGTGTGTGTGTCTGCGTGTGGTCCTTTCACTGATTATAACATACATGTTTTATATTAAAATATAATGTTACTATTTCTATGTGGTCTTCTTAATATTATTTTGAGCACGCACGCACGCACACACACCAGCGGATCCAGACATCCCTTTTTTATTTATTATTATTTTTTTTTGCCTTTTACAATTAAAAAGACATGAAAATTAACTATTACCCATCACATTTTGTCCACCTCCTTTCACAAATCCTGCATCCACCTCAACCCCCCCCCCCACCCCCACCCCATACACCTGCAATATTATTATAATTAATATGTATTCTAAATATCATTACATGTTTCGAAATGTCAAGTTATTTATATTTTTTTATCTTGGTGGTACGAATATAATACTGTATTTTCGGGAGAAGGGGATAAAGTAATTTAAAACAGTGTTAAAAATTAGAATTTTAAAAATGGATAAGAACGAAATTTAATCTAAAGATGTCCCTACAGTTTAGGCGTTTTTAACAAAAACAGTATATAGGTTCTGCCAAGAAGGGGTTAGTAAAATAATCCGTGCATCCCCTTTCTATCCATCAACGACGTTCTTATCTATAGTACCGTACCTAAAATCACTTTAACACAACAGTAGCGGATCCAGAGGGGTCCAGGGGGTTCGGATCTCGTTTTTATCGAATTAAAAAAAAAAATTGTATATGCTTTCCGAGTGGAAGGACGTAAAAATTAACAATTTGTTTCATAGTCCTGTTCACCCATCATATTTGGACCACCCCTTTCAGAAATCACAGTTATATTTGACCTTGTTCAAATGTAGCTATATACATATATATATATGCTTTATGTTATTTTCATTCTCCTGTATCAAAGTAAACAAATGTATGTTCTTGGAATTTAAAATATTTTGGGAACTAAGCATATCGTTTCGAAATATCGTTGAATTAATTTCCTCATTTAGCCAGAAAGTGGGAAACGGGGTCAATCGTAACTGTTTTTTCCTCACCACATTTTATATTTGCCTATATAGTTATCCTATTAGCGCTTTCTGAGCAGTTGGCCCCCAGATACAAAAAGCCCCCCTCCCCATCCACCCCAATATGAAATCCTGGCTATATCAATGTCTCTGTCGTATATTTCGAACATACTTAAAGGCAACACATCAAAGTACTGACAATCCTGGACTGTCAATGCGAACAAACAAATGAACTATTAATTGAAAGAGCGAAAGCTTTATATACACTTTTATAACATTCTATATAGCATACAAATATATAAAAATATATATTCCAGTATATACAGATTTCAACCACTCAGCTATCACCAAAAGGAAAGAAACTTCACAACAAATGCCATTCTAAGGCAAATTAAATAATTGATTGAAACAGAATCCTTAATCAACCACAACTATTAGCACAATTTCAATGTCTTCACTACCATGTTGCATTCTAAGAAAATTTACATTCCAAAATCCTGTAACCAACCACTCTCAACAGTACCTGTAAAATAAAAGATTATATTATGATATCAGTACATTATGATATACAATCAATTCCGTATGTTCATTTCCTGGAAAATGAGAAAATAATTACCAGCAAGATATAAAACAAAATTTGTTTGCTGTAAGAGGTGTATAATAATTATAATACAGAATAAATATGTATACAACACTTGAACAACACTTAAAAGCACATTTCAAGCGACCCTCCCCCACCCCCCAATAAAACATGTTTATACCTGACACTCAAAGTACGTTTGGATGGAAAACCAAATACATGTATATGCAAAACTGGGGCTTTGGAACGAAATTTATATTGGGGGTGGGGCTGCTCCCGTTTCTGAACATCAGAATTTGCCGGTAAGTAATTTAACAACGAATAAGAACATATTTATCGGAATTATGGGGGGGGGGCTCCAGCCCACCCCCAGGCTCCAATGCCCCTGCTAAACCGTCAAAGCATAATTATTATAAAGAAATTGTCTCCAGTTACCGTAACCAATAAAGCATGACCAAGACATGTTCAAACACACAATGCCTATATCACTATATCAAAGAATAGTAAGGAATAAAATTGGTGCCATTGTGAAAGAATCATAGATAGGACAAACCCTATCTCAGTGCAAGACCGTGTGTGACTTCTCACTCGGTGACAATTCCTTACAAACATGAGCAGAAGCAATAATTCTCAACATTTTGGTATCCAAAGATATTTTGAAGATTTTATTTTACCTATGATAAATATTAACAGTTCATTACCATAATTATTGTATTGTAAGTCTGTTCTGGTCCGTAGGTTTTGGACATAGGTAACTACACTGTGGACATATTGAACACATGGAAACCTTCCGTCGTCTATACAGCACCGTCTTTTCATTATCTGAAACAAAAATTGGACAATGTGTACATGTATATCCTTTGATAAGATCGTGCTGCTTAAATACATTAATAACATTTAATTTTAGATTGCAATCCCATTGCAATATATAATATAACCAAAAAAAAATAATAATTAAATAACGTTTGTGTAATGTGTATTGCATGAAATCATGTTTAGAGGTGGTTTGTGAGTAATTGTACAATTAGGTAGGTTGGCTTAAATATGCATGCATGTTAATGAGCATGTTTCATTGGATCATTTGTGAATAATCTTCCAAAGCAAGCAGAACAGGCTTACATCCAGGACTATAGCTTGTGCTTGATTGCTAGAATTGTTTTTTATGCTTCATGTTAAACCTAATGAAAATGTATGGAACCAGTAAAATTGCTACATAGCGTCTATAAAGGCTAGTCTATCTAAAACGTAAGAAAGATTTGTTTCAACATATTTTCAAAATGAAAAATATCAGTCAAGAAGCTATTTCGTTTGAATAAAACATGTAATAAAACAACAGAAAACCTTTGATCACAAGCGGACTGGATTTCATCACAGAAAATAACTAAATATCTTTGACATAACTACCTCTAATTTACTAACGTGCCCACATTCATATTGGTTTGGGCACGCCCTCCACCTCCCCACCCCCTGGAACCGGTGTCCTAAGGTGAGGGCTCCTGACCCAAGGTCTTTCAAAGTATTGGTGTCTAATATGGTTTACAAATAACATACATCCATCCCTGAAACCCTTCTAGATCTATCACTCAGAAGCAGAGGAAGGGATTTTGGAATGGGTTACCAAAGAAATTTAAAATATTTTTTAAATTGCAGTGTGGACCTAAGTGAGTTACAACTAACTTGTGGGAAATAATAAATTTGTGTCCAAAGGATAGGGTATGGACTTCCTGTAATCCGCTCTGGATCTTCCTATGACACTGACCTGGTTCATAGTAGTCGTATAGTCTGACTGTGGATGGCTGACTGGCGATCACAACATCTGACATCTGAAGAAGAACCTTCACACACATTTCCTTGTTGGTTATCTAGAAATATATTAATTAAACATTCCATTATCCTCAGTAAACTAGATGCATTAATGATGTACATTTTTAACCATGATTTATATAACATACAGTATATTATGACCACTGTTGTTTATTTAATGATACCCAAGCACATTGTTTATTGAGGCCCCAGTCACACTGTATTTCACTGGGCTGCGACTGTTGGCGACAAATCCGTCTCGAACTCGTCTCAATTTAGTTTCCGTGAATCAGAAAGTGCAATCAGAAAGAAATGTTTGGCCCAAATTTCGCCAGGTGTTTGTGTGTAAGTGTTTGCACGATTTTTCTACGATTGTCCGCGATCTGTAGGCGCAGACGATCGTAAATTGTCGTATCTCAGTGTGACTGGGGTATTAGCGGCTATTAAATGTGTTTTGCGACTCATTGTTTTCTGTACCTGTTACATAAGCGTTTGTTTCCTATTTGCAGCAAGAGATCTTTTATATGCGCTTTTCCATAGACATGACAGCTAATACCACAGCCTTTCATAAACCTGTTGTGAACCACTGGTCGGACCATAGTGAATACATCTAAAGGGATTCTTTTTTGCCTATAATGGTGTCTTAGTAAGAGTTTTCTTTAAATCTATAATACGAGGATAAGTAACAAGGCATAATCATGATGTGCGCATTTTTGAAAATTGGTAAAACGATCGATTGAGGTATAAAAAATAAAAATTAAAAGAAATCACTAGAAATCTTTAAACAAGCATGTTTCACTTAATTAGATGCCAAAGAATTGCATAATAATAATAATAACAATAATAATAATTCTGCTAACTTCTTCAAAGTAAAGTATAAGCTTTCGTCCATCACGTTCTGTTCTGCTGATTTTCACAGTCTGTGGGAAAGCCTTGAGGTCAGGTTCATATCCTGTGGGCATCTCTATCTCGAGTACTGCCATACCGCTGTCTCCCGCCATGAGGTGTCGGAAGCAGACGTTCAGTTGAAACATCTTATCATTGTTGGGAGGTGCATTCAAATCAACCTTCAGCTGGAACTTGGGATCTACCACTTCAGTCTCCACATTGAACTTCGTTGCCACCTGATACACAAAGAAATTCATTAGTACAGTCAAACCTCCCTATGCTGACCCCTGTATTAAAGGCACAACTTTTCTTCCAAGTTTGCTATTTTAATATCATTTAACCTGTATTAAGCAGTCACCTGTCTTGAAGAGGCAACCTTTTTCTCTAATATCAGCTAAAAAGAACAACAACAACAAATATCTCCCATGTCAGCTAATTTAGTATAATTTAATCTGTATTAAACAATCACCTGCCTTAAAAGACAACCCTTTTAACTCTGATATTCAGTTAATTTAGCCTGTATTAAGCAGCCACCCATCTTTAAAGGTCATACTTATTACTTTCTTGGATGTCTACTTTAGATAGGTTTGATATGCTAATCATAAAATATTTCACAAATGACATTTCTTGGAAATTAAGAACAGATTTATTGATTTCATTCACGTTTATTCTGATGGATCATGAGATGGAAACATTGTTGTCTGTGCTGCAGTGTTTTCAACTAAAACAATTTTCAAGAGATTGCTTGATTTGGCATCTTTATTTACTGCTGAAACACGGGCAATACTTGATGCGCTGAAGTAAATTAAAACTTCGGATGCATCTAAATTTATTATTTTTACAGACTCAGTTGATTTTAATTATATGAAGTTGGAACATTCTGCAAATGGGATGGTTATACGAAAGTGTGTCTATTTATTGTTGACAAAGTAAATGGTGTTTTCATGAGTACCCAGTCAAGTTGGTATTAGGGGCAATGAAAAGGCAGACCTAGCTGCAAAGGCTGCCTTGAATTTGCCTCGTGCCAATATGGATATCCCATATTCTGATTTTAAATTTGTCATTAACAGGTATATTTTAGCTAACTGGCAAAGTGATTAAAACAATATGAGTGCGACCAAACTTCATTCTATAAAGCCAGTCTTGGGAGATGGCAGTCCTCATACAGACGGTCAAGAAAGGATGAAATTGTTTTAGGTCATTCTCATATTGGTCATACATATTAAATCATAATTTCCATCTGAAAAAGGACCATCAGCCTCGTTGTGAGCACTGTCGGTGTATATTGTGTGCATCATATTTTGGTGGATTGTCCTCTTCTTCAGTCTGTTAGAGATAGTGTATTTGTTAATGAGTGTGGGGCAATCATTTTGATTCCACCCACAGCTTATTATTAGGTTTTTTAAAAGAAACAGATTTTTACAACAAATTTTTTTTCAACGATGATATACTGAATTTGTGTTTTTTTAACCATGGTTTTAGTTTATTTGTTTCAAGTCAGTATATTGTATATACCTTTTAAAGTAACTGATTTGTGTGTATATGTGTTAGAAAAACACTTTTGAAGTCATCACAGTGTGACATCCAATAATGGGTGTTTGCTTTTGTGCTGAGTCGTCGTTATATAAATTAATAAAATAAATAAAATGTTTCATAACCTTCTTTTGGTATTCAATATCAGAAGCGGATCGTGAGGGGTGTCCAGGTGGTCCGGACCTCCCAATGTTTCTTATTTAATTTTTTTTAAATATATATTTTGCAAGTGGAAGGACATGAATATTAACAATTTTTTCCCGTCTTAGTCACCCTTCACATTTGGACTCCTGCATCCGCGCCTGCATATATCTGATGACTTACCTCAACGACTCCAACACCCTGACCATTAGCTTGGATGTTTATGGTAAATGGAGCTTTGACAGAGGCCTGCAAGAAAATCACGTTGCATATTAAAATCACTTTCATTTTCTTTAGAAATTCATTGTGAATGGAATTCTACACATTTTATCTGAACTATGAAAATGGCTATTGAAATAAATAACGTTTTTCTTCTTTTTCTTTTAGATCTGTGAGCTTCGGTGGTCCAGCGGTAGAACGTAGGACTCTCAAGCTGATGACGTTGGTTCAAAACCCGTTGGAGGCTGGCTCACACCTGATTATATGTCATAATAACCAAATGTTTGACATCCAATAGCTGATGATTACTAAATCAATGTGCTCTAGTGGTGTCGTTAAAAAACAAAAACAAATAGAGCACTAGATCTATTAATCATCGGCTATTGGATGTCAAACATTTCAAATTTATGACACACTGTCAAGTGTGAGCCAGTATCCGATGGTTTTGAACCACGGTCTTCAGCTTGATAAGGATATCCTACCAACGGATCACTGAGGCACACAGTTACATTTAAATTAATACAGAATCAAGATTGCTTTCTTTGAATATTCAATAAAATTGTCGATGTTACGATGGGTATGACCAGCTTTAGAACTGCTAATAAACAAAAAATAACAATAATATAAAAAACAACAATACAAATTCACAATTCTCTATTCTATTATAAAATAAAAGTTTACTCAAACTTTGGTGTTCATTACATTTTTGAACAATATATTATAGTTACATATCACGTCAGTTTTGATACGATTGACTATCAATATTTATTTTATAATTATTTATGAATAATGACATACCGGCACATCTTCAGAGTACAAGAGGAGTCCTGTGTGTTCATTCAAATGGTAGTTTTTCTCTCCGGTTGGCATCTGTACTCGAATTAACATATTCAAGCGGTCACGTGAGTACAGAGCTTGAGCAAACTGTGTGAGAGCCTGAAGCGCCATCACGGTGTCCTTTATAAATATATAATTAGATAAAGAATAGTTATTAACATACTTAACATTTAAATTATAATACATGTATACTCATTATGTATAAAAGTAAAAATGATACGTTACATTCTCATCATAACAATGATTATATATAGTCGACAATCACTTAAAATGGTCTTGTATTATATTTTATTGCCCCAAATAATATTTATAATATCAGGATGGAGAGTTCAATTCATTAAAATACATGTCATAAACATCCATAAGACTAAAACATAAATGACTATTTAAAATAATGTATGCCTGCATCTATTATTAATATAAAAATATCCATAATAAATTAATTTAGATGGAAGGTAATGTAATTTTTAAGAGGAATTTAGATACATAAAAACAAATTTTTGTATGCACAAATAACCTAATACGATTACTATAATAGAACATTCACATGTCTATAACAGGTGTTCTACATGTGTATCATCACAATACAAATGCATTTACAGTCAAACATCATTCAATGGAGTAATTCAAAGTGGCCTCTTAATTTGATATGTACAGTCAAACCTGCCAATACGACCACCTGTATTAAACAGCCACTTGTGTTTAAGGGTCACCTTTATTTTCTCCCAAATCAACGGTATTAAGCAGCCATATGTTTTAAGAGGCCACGTTTTCTTATTCCCTTGGGTGGCTGCTTAAGTTAGGTTTGACAGTATTTAACAAACCATCAGCAAAAACAAAGATTGGTTATTGATGGTCAAAAAATGGTCTCTTAATACAGATGGTTCTTTAGTACAGGTAAAACTGTAATAAATCTCTAGATTTTGGAGAATTAACGGTGACTCTTTAACCCTAATGTTGGTGGGCAATGGTGGCTACCTAAGGCATGAGAAGGTTTTACTGAATTTCATCCTGTATCTAAAAGTCACATGTTTGTATTTGCAACATTTAAGTAGGCCCCTTGGGTGGCTGTTAAGAGAGTTTTAATTATGTATAAGTGTTAAAGTCCTCAGCCATAGTTATTTACCTGTGTGGAGATGAATCCACCTTTGTCATTTCGTTGATTGCTGATCCAGCGTATAATTGGGATGCCAGCCATAGCATCTTGACTTATGTCATACGTCAACAGCGCATACGATGTCATTTCAATGTTGAGAGCATCAGTGTCACGGTACCACCAGTAGCGACGACGTCCGATATGTGTGGCTTTTGTCTTTGCCCAATATTTGACACCAGCTGTATTCAAATGTACAGTGGTTACGCTAATTTAATACACTAACGAATTACTGTTTAATACATATAGCTACAAACATGTAATTTAAAGTTTGTATTGAAAATAATTTATTGTACTACTGAAAATTGGATCTTGTTTATATATCAAATGATTTTTTTTTTAATTGGCTTTCAAAATGGCAATTGTAATCCATTTTGGTAACTATCTCAATTTTTAAAACATGTTTTAAAATTATTTTGTTTTATTATTATTATTATTTTAATCAGTAGATTACTATCAGTATTAAATGATATTTCACAGCCTTATAAATAGCTGGTATGAAAATAATCTTACCACTTTGCTTTGCTATAGATTCCATCTTTGCCTTGGCGTCAGGATACATTGCTGATTTGGCCATTTGCAAAGCATATGTGGTAATTACAATATCATAAACATCAGTCAACTTTCTAAACTGATGTTCCAAATATCGTGTCGCATTCCTCGCCGAGTCAATCACCTGAAATAAAATTGATATATATGTATATATATATATATATATTAGGGGTGCAACGATATAACGGTATATTGCAATATTTGCCGAGTCCAATACATACCGCGATACGGTTTCGTGTATTGCGATATATCTACTTAATGCGTATCCATCTTTAAAACCTATACCTATAACAGTAAGTTATAAAAATAAATATTGACACGTCTTCACTTGTTATTACAATGTTATATAGAATAACTGTGCTGAGTATATCATGATTTTGTATTCCTCCCAAAGGTTGATACCATCAAGAATCTATCATCTTATTTTATTTAACATCTGGAACCAAACATATACATCTAGCAAGTCTAACTTACTATACTTATTTGGTTTGAACCTAAGGATATAACGTATAGCACCACAGAAACCATGGATGAGTAAAATAAAAATTTCAGTAAGGTGAATCTATGACTTGACACTTAACACGTTTTCATCTATTCTTTTTCAACCCCTCCGAATTGCATACAACATGTAGCACGTTGCTAGTATTTGTATTATTTGTAGTAGCATATTCATGTTGGACAACACCACAGATACCTCTTAGTTTTCAAAGCAAATCTGTGATGGCTGTGACACCAATATCTGCGAATATTTCGTGTCTAAAATCAAGACATACATGTACATATAAAAAATAAAGTAAAGTTTGTTTTATTTAACGACGCCTCTAGAGCACATTGAAGTTTATTTCATCATCGGCTATTGGACGTCAATCATATGGTCATTTTGACATATGTCTTTAGAGGAAACCCGCTGCCGC
>JAULBS010022630.1:0-10648 GCA_032355785.1 Symmetromphalus regularis
CATCAAAGGCCGTGGTATGTGCTGTCCTGTCTGTGGGACGGTGCATATAAAAGATCCCTTGCTGCTTATTGGTAAGAGTAGCCATATTAGTGTGGCAACAGTGGATTTTGTCTCTCCTACTAACACTGATCTCTGACCTCAAAAGACAGCACAGAAAGCTAAATTGTGTGCCCAGGATAATGAGCTTGAATACTAATTGGATATAAGTATAAAAATACAACCAACCTATCTAATTTGTAAGCTTAATATTTTAATATCTAAAATAAATGTAAAAATATGTAGAGGATATTTCATGTTTTTCATATGATTGTTATTTCATTGACAGAAGTGTCCAGTCGTATTGTGAGTCACACTTGCAATATTACTGTGATATGAAATTACAGACCACAATAGTTTCCATATTTCTATATTTAATTTTTATGTATTTATATATTTAAAGAGCATATTTTGTGATTTGTAGATTATTTATCATGAAGATTAAAGATTACTTATCATGAAGGTGAATAGAATATTTTCATCACAAATGAAGATGAAAATTTGGTATGGATCCTCCTGATACTGCTGAGTATGCAGGTGTTCTCCTACCTGAAAAGCCGGTTAAACCTCTGGATGAGGACTGCTGTGGAAATGGGTGTGTCCCTTGCATCTTTGATATTTATGATGAAGATTTCAAGATTTGGGAAAGGGAATGTAAAAAATTAAGGAAATTAAAACAAGATGGTGATAAGTTCTGCCAGGTATGTTTTTTAAATTTCTCATGGATTCTTTATTTCTTTTCCTGATCCAAGTCACACAAAACATCTGTAAAGAATGAGCAATCACTAATACTTTACTAAAACATACATTATATATGTACATATACATATAATTTAATTATTCTCTAACATGTGCATTTTGTGTATGACAATAATTGTTTAAAGGGACACTCATATGACAGTTGAAAACTATCACAAATACAGAATTATGTTATCCCAGCAATGACTGATTTTTCACGTTTTCAAGTTGAATGTATGGGTGAGTAGAGTGAATGATGTACATATTTGTCTTTCAAGACTATATTGGCAGTTCCAGTTGTGTTCATTTGGGAAAATAATTATGTAGAATATTTTTCACTCAATTATGTTGGTCTAAACCAGCATTACCTAAGACATAGGCAGAGACATTGAGAGTGACTTTAGGTACCAGGACTGGGTGCTGCATAAGCCCTCCCTGGTGACTTGATTCTGATATATCTATTTTTATATTTTTAAAAATTACGGGCTCTTGGATGTTCAAGAGCCTGATGTCCTATCTCGGTGGATCTGCTTATAGGATACCTGTGTTGTGTTCTGACCTCTGGGCTTTAGAGAACTCTTATTCCTTCTGGGTATGTATATATGTCAGTCTGGCAAAGATGTGGTTAATTTTCACTTTAAAATTAAATATCTAATGATACGACAGTGGGTGTTCACTGATAGTTTTTCATCACTTTGTTTTGTATTGTACAGGGACCACCTCTGTGTACAAGTGAATATCGACGGTTCCAGATACTCTCTGTTTCTGAAGATACAGCTGATACATATTTATTCAGACTGGCTTTACCAGAACATGTTTCTCTTGGCATTAACACTGGGCAGCACGTAATTATCAGGTTTGAGCTATTATTATAAAAGTTTATATTTGTTCATTTATTTTTAGTTGCCTGTCAGTTGGTTGTACTTATTTTCATGCTTATATCCAATTATGGTTGAAGCACATTGTTCTGGATACATAAGTCAGCTTTCTATGCTGTTTGTTCAGGACAGAGATTAGTTAGAAGAGACGAAACCCACTGCTGCCACATAATATGGCTATTCTTATCAATAAGCAGCAAAGGATATTTTATAAAGTAAAGTTTGTTTTATTTAACGACGCCTCTAGAGGACTTTGATTTTATCTCATCATCAGCAATTGGACATAAATCATATGGTCAGACATATTTTAAAGGAAACCCACTGACTACATAGGCTCCTCTTTCCAATAAGCAGCTAGGGGTCTTTTATATGCCCTATCCCAAAGACAGCACAGCACATACCATGGCTTTTGGGAAGGAAAATAGCCCAAACTGCAAATGGGTCCACTGAAAAGGATTGATCCAACAAACGACAGCTTCACATGCAGTCAGGATTTTTTATGATGTGCATCATCCCATGGTCAATGTAAGTGGTGAGCCTTGTGGAGCACTTGCTATGGGTTGGTGCCAGTACTGAGATTAAAATTTCCATAACTTGACAGAGATTTGATCTTATTACCTACTAGCCTCAAGTCTGATCTGACATGTAACAACTACATCATCTGTGCCAGTCTTTATTTTATAATTTACAGGTAGATTAATGATGGTGAATCTTTGTCAATTTTCAACTTGAAGGAAAATCAGCATACACATATGTGTATTACACTGAATCTCATTAAATGACTGATTTGTTATTAGTAGTACTTTTTTATTTATTTATTTGTTTGTTTAACGATCACAGGATAAAAAATAAACATCAGCTTTTGGAAGTCATACACAAGTTAAATATAAAATTATTTTAAATTAATCAGTGTAAAGAGCTGATTTATAATATGTTTTGCATATATGATAGCAATAGATATAATAAATAATACAATATATATTACTATGATTAAAAAAAATCAGTATTATAATAAAAACAAAAGAATTCAGTCAATTAAGGAAGATAAATAAATGTTTCTTTAATAAAATTGATATATTATAACATGCAACTAAATGTAAATATATTTTGTTATATTATAGAGGGCATGTTGATGATGAGCCTGTGTCAAGGCAATACACACCAGTCAGTGATGTCAGTACACAGGGGTATTTTGACCTGCTCATCAAGGTTTGTGTCAAACTGGGAACATCATATTTAAAGAAGGGAAAATAATAGTACACCCCGTGAATTTTGATAATAGCAAACATAAGAAATCCAGTTCAAAAACTTTGATTGTTTCAAACTCATATCATTGAGAAGCCATCATGGTTTATTAGTGTCAGAAAAATCATTTTGAGGTTATAGTTAGTGTTTTTCAAATTATAGCATTGCTGTTTTTGCTGTTGTTAAATTAGTTTCACCTGGTATACTTCCTAAAGTATGGGAAATCATTCTAATCATACTTTTTTTTATAATTTAGCTGCTATCTACACCTGCATTTGTTAAGTGTCTGGACTAATAGAAAGTATCACTATAACTGAAGTTAAGTGTCTGGACTAATAGAAAGTATCACTATAACTGAAGTCACAGAAAAGCTTAATCAGTTCAGTGAGATCTTCTCAGGCTAATCTTGTTCAACTACATCAAAGATTCAGTCACTGCTTTTTGTTTGCAGGTTTACCCACAGGGCAAGATGTCAAAGTTTGTCAGGACATGGCAAGTTGGCACTCATATTGACATTCGGGGATCTCATAGCAACTTCTGTTACAAAACTAATCAAGTGAGTGAGCGGAGAAGTGAGATATTTATACATTAAGATGACACTGCTTAGCAGAGCTAACTGTATTATAGCATTGAAAATATTGTGTTTGCTCTAGTGGTCGGTCCTACAGTTTCACAAAGCATCTTTCATTAAATGACCATACAAATGCTGTGAGGAAAGGTTTTGAAAAATATTGTTAAATAGTATTTTGGATAAGCTGTGGCTTCACTTTAAAGTTGACCAAATTATTTAAGAAATAAAATGTATTTTCAATATGAATTTACAGTAAAATTTAACAAGAAACATTCCTGATTTTTTCTTCTTCTTGCTTTTTATGAATTTGATGGGTACTGTTAACAATATTTATAAGTTTTATTAAGAATACAAGAAAATGAAAAGTCACAGAGCTCAAAACATCTTGAGATAAAAATACTTAAAACTGCAGCTCTAACAATAAAATGAAACTGTTTATCCAATGTCATATTGTTTGGTTTTTATTTTATTTTTAAAATACATTTTATTAGGTTTTCCATATAAAGATGTTATTGTCTTGGTTGGGACAGTGGACATTTAAACAAGATTACATTTTCATTTTTATTGCTTAAGGTAAAAATAAAATCTGACTTATTTTATGGCTTATTTCATTTAACTTTTTTTCTTCTTTATAATGGGGAGCTATTTACTAGTTCCAAAATCATTTTGAATTATTTGATGTTTGTAATGTGCATTGCAAAAGTTGAAAAATAAAATTAGTCTTGCTTTATGGCATATTTCATGGGGAAATCATATTAAATGTTTTTTTCTTGATAATAGGGAAGAATTTAATGACTAGTTCCAATATGATTTTGAATTAAGTGATGTTTGTAAGGTATTTTGCTTGTTGTGTTCAGTATTCCAGGATATACATGCTGGCTGCAGGAACCGGTATCGCACCCATGACTCAAGTAATTCAAACGGTTCTGTCAAACCATCATGACGAAACAGTTCTCAGACTTATATATGCCTGTAGAACCTATGCTGATATTCATCTTAAGCTCAAACTAAATGAATGGGCACAATTTTGGAACTTCGATGTCATCTATTCTCTTAGTAAGGTATGTTTATAAAAGGACAGAATATGATTTTTTTTTTTTTTTTAATAATCGTAATGAGTCCTAGGGTTTTTGGCAAAGGTGAGATAATGCTCTCATGAATCACTTTCAGATTTGATGATAGATGTTTGGAAGAAATTATCTATACTATTAATGATGTATTTGGAACCGAAAGTTTCTGACATTTTAAGGCTGTCTGTGTTCTTTTAGTTACTGAATTCATTTCAAAATGACAAAATTTCCATCTTTGTTGTAAATGTATTGTTATACGTTAATTAGCTCCTGTTGTTTCTGCTTGAAAATAGAATTTCTTTGACATTTGTTTGAATGTGGAGATTGCTGTTTCAGGAAGATCCAGAGAAACCAAGTGCTGTCTATAGATATGGAGATCTTATTCACTATGGTAGAATAACAAAGTCATTGCTTACTACAGAGATTGCTACAAACTCTCACACAAGCTTATTTCTCATATGTGGATCTAAAACATTTGAACAAGACATGGTAGAAATGCTAAACAGTTTATCAATTCCAAGGCTAGAATGCTATCAGTTTTAGATATCAGCAGAGTGACGCTAGTAATGAGCACGTCATTGTAGTAAAATGAGCATTAAATCAAAAGGAAGAGACCAGTATCCAGCTATATACTGGTACTTCTCGTGGAACAACTGTGATGTCAAACATAATATATGTGTAAAAGAAAAACTAGGAACATACCAGTGGCAGACCAAGAAAATTCATTGAGGAGCCCCCTAAAAAATCCTCAGATTCTCTAAGGTTAAAAAAAAATTAAAAATTAAATTATTTAATTTTTTTTAATTTAAATCGCAAAATTTAGTGGGTCTCCTTTAGATCCAACACTGCATACATGACAAAACATGACGATTATTCAACATCAACACATTGCATTTATCATATGAAAGAGTATTCCATAATTACTATTGTAAATCAGGAAATTGATGTATCGTGAATTAATTCGTCATGATACGGGAAATCACAAATCCATATCATTTATTAATGTGTTATGCTTTCTCGTTTTGTTATGGTGTAATGTGTAAAATTAAAATGTGTCATTTATTGCATCAGATCTATGTGATGGATGTTCACATTTAATTCTCGCTTGAATTAATTTCATGATTTACATCATGCCTGTACTTGCTTCTAAAGCAGAGAATTGTGATGAGGTTACTATTTAATGAGAATATTTTTATCATTTGTGTTATTTGTGGTACAGATCACTGCATATTTTATGAAATAAAATAAAACTAAAAACTGTCACTATGTTTGTTTTATTACATATTTTTATATGTCTGGTTTATGTATTTATACAGAGCAAAAATAGCGCCGTACGTTCATAAACGTAATTTTTGTATGTAAAGAGGCCAGCGTCCGTTTAACATAGGTTTAAACGTACGTTAAACATATGATAAAAGTACGTTTTTCATATTAATGTTAAACGTACGTTAATGACATACACAATGACATGGAAACGGCTTCTGTAGATATTTATAAGTTTCACTTGCTATGAACACCATCTTGGATGGTAAGGAAGATATATTATTTTTAATTTTTTTAATATCCATTTTCTGAATCGAGCATACCTAGAATCCTACAAAGGCTACTTTTCTAATTACATTAGACAACTTTTATCATTGCTAAGAACATCTTGTTGATTAATAGGGAAAGATACTTTTATGCTAAACGTACGTTAAACATATCTTCTCTTAAACATGTTCAAAGAAATGTGAAACGTTTGTAAACCTGTTAAATAGAACGTTCGCCTAAACGTGGCTATTGTTGCTGTATAGATGTTGTTTTCTGGGTTTGTTTTACTAATAAAAAGGAGATGAATGTATGTAAACCGGTAATAGGCTTATGGAATTTTACATTCTTATGTTAACTATACAATGTTTTTCTATTTTAAGTCCTTCATGTCCGTTTTGAATTTGGTTTGGTTTCTGATTACATAATCAAGTGGTTCTGAAAACAACTACAACTTCAAATACATAGACCTTTTTATACAAATTATATCGATGTTATTTTGTTTCTTCTTTTTTTATAAAAGAAGAAAATTTAGCTAAATTGAATAGAGCCTTGTTATGTGTTGCCCATTATGCACTGCAGACGAGAATTTTACAAGCATCCACGAGTTGAGAATTGCAGCTGTTAAAAACGTGACGTGGGACTCAACATTATTTACATCGTCCTCGTTGTTTGCTCTGCGATTTCCTACCATCCCAAAACACCTTCCACGGAAAACGATGGGCAAATTGCTAGAGCTCGCAGCGTGTTTGTCAAAGGGGCTGAAGTTCGGAGACCAGACTTGACTAAATTCGTCAACAAATGTCCAGAGCGTTGCTTCATTGAAATTGAATCTTTTTTTTATCTAGGGTATACAAAGCCTCCAGTTCTGGAACATATTCTTTATTCTTGGATGTTGTATTGATTACACATTTTGGATTTGATTTTGAGAAGAAACATTTGGAAAGATGCTTCTTCGCAATGGTGCAGGTTTTTCGTGGGTTTTTAACAGTGTCTCTGTGCTTGTGTTGATTCTACTTATTACAGGTAAGATAATTAATTAAAAATAAATAAATATATATATATAGAATAAATATTAAAGACAATACTATACTGAACTGAATAGTTAACATTCCATCACAATAATAAATGTCTTATGATGATTAAGATAAAATATGATATTGTCAACATGCAGGTATTTTTAATAGATTACTTAGAATGCGAATCTATCCAAACAAACTATCTGATGAAGTCACAAAACTAAATTTGTCCGGTAGGTTTGTTTTAATATGTAGCTGTCGTGCTATCTATATATTAATGTAGTTATATCTTATTCATTATTCTCCTATTTAATTTTGATGACAAAATCAATGATATGATCGATGTGATAATTTTCGTTTTAAATAATTCATATCTTATTAATCAAATGTGTTTAAATGAATGTAATCATTGACAGATCTAAGGGGCCCGGGACCCTTAAATTTTGCGATTTAGATAATTCTGTCTAAATTGCGATTTTTAAAAATTATTTTTATTATTTTATTTTTTTTAACTTTGAAGAATCCTAGGAACCTAAATGGATGTTCTGGATCCGCCACTTGTAATTAATAACATACAGTAACCTATTTACAATGTCCATTTGTGTTTTGTTTTTGCTTTTATTTCAATATTTTATTATTATTATTATGATTATTTTAATAATAATGTATTTATATCCAACAAATATCGTTTGGCCCTGTCTATACATAAAATGTTTCATAATGATTTGTTGGTTTTAATAGATTTATATTCAGCTGTATTACAGGAATTCTTACTAAGCAACTAGATGAGCCTACGATTCCTTATTTTAATCTGTGATCGGCCATTTTGAAAAAAATTCAGTTTTTTAATGAGACTCTTCAGGATTTTGTGTACAACTCTAGCTAAAATGATTAAGATAAACCGTGATTTTGCTGTTCACATATATGCCATGCCACCAGATAGCATTGAGCCGTTCTCATTCACAACTTTCCACATGCATTTGGTTCATTCAGTGTATAAAAGGTTGCATTTTGTATTTAGCTGTTATGTTTTCTTTGATTTTAAATAAATATCCTCGGTGTTGACATAGATACTAGCTAATATCATATAGGGAAGATGCCTAATTTATTGAATTGTTGTACTGCCCATAGATCATTATTATAAGTTTAAACCCGCGTCATTTTGAAAAAGTGAACGATACGACAGAACAAAAACAAAAATCAGCTAATGGACTTTGTGTCATTCAATAAAAATGGTAAATAGCTGATTAAAACTTCTCCATCCATGCTTAAAGTGAAAATATAGTATTATAACCTTTTTATATAGCAAGTAATAATAATAAGTAATTCTTTAAAAACCCTATTACAGTCATATCCTTTTAAATATATAGATGCCATAGTTCTATCACATTTTAACGGTTTTATGAGGATAGGGGTTTACTTATTAGAACGATGATTGTAGCCATTTTGTAATTTGATGACTTCACGCTAAATGCATAGCAGTCGAAATGGTAGCCAAATTGCAACAAATAGATATTAGATGTTCTACGCTCTATGATTCTGTGTTAAAACTCCTCAAACGATCTCCTTATGACCCTTTAACTGAGATTTAAAAAATATTGTTTTAGGTCAAATAAAATGCAAGTTATGGCCAATTCTTTATTTTGTTAATGTATTTTAAAATTGCAAAGGTATGCCACCTAAAAATAAAGGGATCTAAAGAAGAAGCACCTTTAAAAAATATTCTAAATTTAATAAGATTCCTATTATGACATAAAGGTGACAAAAGTATTTTAAATTTTTCAAACTTTTCAATATTATATAATCATATTGTATTATTTTGTTTAATACTAAACTTTAACATTTTATCATTTGTAACATTAATATTTTGTAATTTGTAAACCGCTTCTTTTCATTTATATTCGTTGGACCTAATTCCTATTATTATATATATATCTTTACAATGGATATCTAAGAGCTATTTCAAAATAATAAATTATGTCACTTTCATTTCAACAACAGAACATGTTTGATTGTCTAGTAACTAATCAGACAAATCTCTTAATTATGCAGGTGTAACCGTAACACATATGAAGTAACACTTGGTACGCATAGGCGAATTCAGAGACAGGTCCTGGGTCAGGCTTCGCCACCAATTTTTACTTTGGTTACAGTAATTAACTTTGGATCCACTTCTCATATTAAAAATCTTCAAAATATTTTTGCACCGCTTCTGTTTCAAAATTCCTGCATCTATCCCTGGTGCGTACCATTTCAACAACTGACTAATTTGACAGACGTCACGCCTCCCTTATCACGCGTGACATTTAGACCGTGGAGCAGGCACTTGATGTCTTTCAGTTGTATACTCATGTGATTTACTTGATTCCTTAACTGTGAAGGAGTTTACCTTTATTTGTTCAACATGATAGACTGTGAGCAGGCGCTGATGCAGGATTTCTGAAATGGGGGGGGGGGGGTGTCCAAATGTGATGAGTAAATAGGACTGGGTTCCTTTTTTCATTCTTCCACTCAGAAAATATATTTTAAAAATTAAAAAAATACGAGAAAAGGAGGCGTCAAGATCCATGGACACCCATCTGGGTCCGTTACTGATGAGAGACTTACGGTGAAGTGAATAGGAGTTTTTAAAAGTGTCATGATTTTGTCTTAATGTATATATCTCTGAGGCTGTATTGGTGCAGACGTGTGATTTAGGGGACAATGTATGGTATCCTAGATACCAGATAGATGTATTGCAGAATTCATTAAATGATCTCACTTCTATTAAGTGTAATGTTTCTCCTTTGTTTCAATATATAATACTGCCCATTTAACGTCAATTAATTTACAATCTCCAAAGATGACAGAATGTTACCCTTCAGTATAGCTTCTAGGCTGCGTCCTCAGCAAGGGCGAAAATCCGTCCCTGAAAGGGGGGGGGGTGGCGGAACACACCATTGTCCAAAAAGAGAGAGGAAGGACAATACCATCCCGCTGCACCCCCATCCCCACTCACCCTCACCATTATAAACCACTTTTGCGCTAAGACGACATGGTTTAAAGTGTTAAATTGATACAATAGAGAGAAATACTGGTAAATTTCACTGCAATTTTCAGTTTTTCTAAGCAAAAAGTGGGAGGATAATTAAATAGGCGCCCCACCCCCGTCCAAAAAGTGGGGGGAGACATGCCCCCTCCGCGTCCCCCTCTGGATTTACGCCCATGCTTTGCAGACTGTTGACGGCCAGATAATGACATTTAGAGTCATACTTAGAACAGAATCTCGGATTCTAAACATTCTATTTATATTAAAAGTTTCCGTGACTGTAAAGAATAATATATTTAGAACAGTTTACGCACATCTGTTGATTAGGTAAATTTGTAATTTAATTTGTAATGTTTCTCGAACACATTGTATCATCATTGCTTTTATTGTGACTCCCGGTTGAATGTCATCATATAGGCTGTATTGTCCCAAAATACTCTTTTGAATACAATAAAAATTGTATACAGTTGTAGTTCAGATAAACCAACAGCAAAAATAGCCTCGTATATTTAACATAAATAAGCAAGGTATATATT
>JAULBS010022641.1:0-24821 GCA_032355785.1 Symmetromphalus regularis
CACGACTCGCACTAACCACTACACGACTCGCATTAACCACTACACAACTTGCACTAACCAGTACACGACTCGCACTAACCAGTACACGACTCGCACTAACCAGTACACGACTCGCACTAACCACAACACTACTCGCACTAACCACAACACTACTCACACTAACCACTACACGACTTGCACTAACCACTACACGACTTGCACTAACCATTACACGACTTGCACTAACAACTACACTACTTGCACTAACCAGTATACTACTTGCACTAACCACTACACTACTTGCACTAACCACTACACTACTTGCACTAACCAGTGGTCCGGTCCACAACTGATTTACCATGATATGTGCTGTCCTGTCTCTATAAAAGCACATTTAAAAGATGCCTTGCTGCTAATCGGAAAGACTAGCCTATGTGGCAGTAGTTCATTTTCCCTAAAGACCATGAGTCACAAAATACCATACATGTATGTCTGACAACTAATAGCCATGAAATAAAAACAACCAATTATTCCCTTTCTTTCTTTCTTTATTTCTGTCTTTTAACTGATGAAATGAAGGAACAGTTATTTGGGTTAGTTGTCTAATGTATTTGATGGACTGATTAACTGCAAGCAATAAAGACATACTTGTTCAGTAAATTTCCTGGTTCTCCACGGGTTTCATGGATAGAGACTGGATTACCTGAACAAGCACGACTCCCCCATCACTCTTCTTAATACTTCTAAATGAGTTTGTCTGCTCTGAAATCCAGTGATCATGATGACCGTCTGTTGATTGGTTTGTTGCTAGCTCACATTCAAAGCCCTGAAATACATATAATCAAGCATAAATTGCTAGCTCTACATAGGAGTAGATCTTATTGAAAATATCAGTCTATTGGTCCTTTGATCAAATCCTCATTATTTTTTAAGCAGCCAAACTTTCCATATTTCTTCAGTAGCACGATTTTCAATAATAGTCTGGCACAAATTGAAATGAAAAAGTCAATACACTCTGATATCTCTATCATAATGACAGAAAACTAACAACCTACTAAGTCTGTGTGATAAACTTAACAACTTTATTCTCTTAATAAATATACTACATTGAATTTGTATTTTTACCATTGTGATATTTATTATTTTATTTATTATATATATTTTATCAATATATTGTATATAGTTTACCATATTGTAAATCACTTTATTACAGTGATTTATAATGAAATGTTTTTGTTTTATTTTAATTTAAACAAACCGTAGTTTAACTCTCAATAGCCAATGTTTATTTTTGTGCTGGAGTCGTTAAACCAATATTCAATCAATCTTAGCAAATATATGGACCATAAAAAGTAATGGCATATTAAAATGTAATTACAAACAATTGTAATTGTATCATTTCATATAAAAAAATAACAACTAAAGATCATGTTAATTATCAATAAATCATCAAAATTCTGTAAGAAAATTGGACATATAATTGAAAAATGACTTTAATTCATCTTTTAAATGAACCAGTAAACGTGCCATTGACATAAAAGTTCCTTCCTCGTGTGAAACTGTTATTAAAACTATTGCCAAATTTTTCCTTTATATAAAATCAATACCCATCACATTTGAAAAGCATGTTCTGACTTTACGATCACATGATTATCTGTAATTGGGATATTGTTTATTAAATGCATGTCCTCAAGTGCATTCCCAGTCAATTTAATGCTTCATGCAAAAGATGAATAAAGATATTATTTTAATGATCATAATGATCTGGTAAATTAAATTTGTAAATAATTATGTTGTTTTATTGAGGAATGAAGATTTTCTGAATAACTTTGATTTCAGGCCTTCACTTGTATAGAAACAAGAGATAGTTTAGATTAGATTTTCAGTTTCATGTTTATTTTCAATTCATGTTCAAGCATGCTGTCCTTTGTAGTCATCTCAGCTTCCTGTACTGTCTATCCAGGACAGATGTTAGTGTTAATATGAGAGGAAACCTGCTGCCACCACACATGAATCGTTGTAAAGACAGTAATGACACTAGATGTTTATGAAAGGTGAGGCTATCCTGCCTGAGTAATAGCTTAGACAGTACCTTCTATATTAAGTTTAACATCATATGGATGGTCAGACAACAAGACAGAAGGTACCAGAGATAGAACATAATTCTGCCATCCATTAATATACTGTAGACAAAATTACAAAAAGAGACAAATTAGACCAAAGTGGTTTGTTTCATTAAAAACGTGATGAAATTAGATTTTCTTTGAAACCTAATGTTATTTATATGATGGACAGTGTACAGTTACAGAGGAATTGGAACCAAAATAGAGCATTTTCTTGGTGAATTACAATAGAAAACTCATTAATGGAAAGATGGGATTAAATAATCATGTGTCTGGGTAGTTTAATATCAGCTATACACCTATCAAAATGTGTGTGGTATTGGTAGTTGGTCTAAAATATCTCTATACAAATCTATTTAGACATTGTTTGACCATCTGTCACATATTCTAATATGTGTGAAGTATTCTTGGACAATGGACTGTTTAAAGAAGATTCTAGTAAGCTCATAACATGGTTTATACATAACCAAATTAGACATTTTTATAGTGTTATAACCAGTAACTAGAAAATCAGTTTGGTTTAGACAGGTTTCTGGATGAGATAGATTCCAGTTTAGACAGAAAGCCCTGCATACATATTAAATATATTCTTGAACGCATACAAATGTTGACTAAACAACCATAAAAGAAAATAAGAAAATTCAGAGAATTATGGCACCTCATACATGTATAAATAATACAAATTTAATTGTAGAGGTGAGCTCTGTGAATCCATGCCTATTTCCAACCACATGAAAAGTAAACAAGATTATGTTTTACATTAATATTCTACAAACTGTAGTGCTTGTACACAGTATCTAGAAGCTTCTTGGAGCTTGCTATAAAAACCTCATATTAATTCTCAATAAAATTGTGGACAAGCGCTGTTCATTGGCCTCACTCACAACTTTTATTTTTAGAAATGCCTTTATCAAAAATGTTTACAAAATGTAACAACTGTGTTCACTGACTTCACCCAAAATTTTATTTTCAGAAATGGCTGTATCAGAAATGTTTAGAAAATATAACAGTTGGAAAAGACATACCGGTAGTAAGCAGATTAATAAACTGTGACTATTTCAGTTGTAAATTAAATGTCAGCAGCTCTGGGAATGTCAAACAAGGCTAACTCTGAAGAATTTTAAAATAAATACTGTCCACTATGTCCCATCTGAGTCTATGACCCAGTAACCTATTGTTTTGCAGACTGTATCTGTCATCAGGTAAAAGGATGGCTGGTTCTGAAGTTTCTCTCCTGAACTATTTGATTTATTCTAGAACTGTCTATGTCAGATAAATATAGGTTCACAGTGTCAAGTGTTTTTAAGTGATTCACTATATTTGATTATTCATATATCTGTTGTCTCTATCTAAATAACAAAACTGCAGAGTCTAAAACTCCATCTGATTTCCTTTAACACTGTAGATCCATTTCATATTGTGTATTATACTTTAGACTAACATTTTCTGAAAATGTCATGTTATCAAAGTTCTTCTTTTCTAACTTTTGTTTATTCATGATAATCCTACCTTAGTATTTTCTGTGCTAAAGTCAGAAATACTTGATTAACTTAAAATATTTTCTTAGTTCTAAATTGTAATTTTATTATGATATGTGTGTTCATCCAGGGTTAAGTTTCCATGGAAAGGGTCTTTACCTTAAATGTACATTATCTTTAGTCTATATTTCCCATGGTGTGGGCATTCTGGTTGGAAATTAGTTCAGTGAACAAAAATAATTTATTCTAAATATGTAATAAAAGAGAGCATAGATCATGGTCTTTTAACAAACCCCATGTGCATTTCTAGTAGTCCAGCACCTGCTCAACTAATTTAGAGTTCCTTTATCACTCTTAGCAACCATGATTCTCAAGCAGACAAGAATACACTAATATACTAATCTAAAAAAATAACACTTTTTATAAAGTCTTCCAAATTATTAAGTCCATTAAATATTAATAAGTAAGAGGATCTAATGAACATTACAAGTTCTCTAACATTTCCTAACTATTTCTGACTGGTATGATTAAAAAATTAAAGAAACTCAGACACCAGAGTGTCAGAGAAAGAAAAACGTAATGTCAGTTGTTTCATCACTCTAAAGTTGTTTCAGCTCTTCAGACACAAACCATGTATGACAAGTCTGGATTTGTGAAACTTTTTTTTCTGTGAAAAGGTCATACACGGTTATCAACATTTTGCTATTCACAAAATAAATACTAACTTTCAAATACACTTCCCCACAAAACTTAGTTACATAAAATGTCTCACTCTCTCTGTCTTTTATTATTTTTCCAGGGCAGGATTTTAATTAACATTTTAATGATTACTATAAATTTGAACATTGATCTTGACCACTCTCTCCTGAATGAAAGCTGTATATAAACAGAAAATGTTTATAACTGTTTTCACAGAACTTGCTTAGTCCACAATTTGGATAAATGGAGATAAACACACAAATTGCATCTTTGATGTACTTTTAAATATTGGTACACTCTTATAACAGCAATTGTAAAAGTGTCTTGTATTTGTTACCTTGAGTCTTATGCATGCACAGGAAATTGTAAAAGATAGTTTTTTATAAAATGACAACACATGGGCTTAAGAAATTTGGTAAAAATGTTCTTCAATTGTGAATAACCTCAGAAACATTGAATAACCTTTGTTTCATCAATATTTACATTATCAGAGAACAAAGATTTGATTTCAAATGATTCCACATGTTGAACACTATATCTGCCCTCCAGTTCAGGAAGTGTCATCCAAATGCTCTTGACAAGAAACCTTAGAATGAATAATGGTACCAACATCAGTGATCTGAATGCCAGATAATGTTAGCAAGAGGTCACTATCTGAATAAAGTGTTGGGCACCAATGAGAATAAAACTGCCATCTTGCTATGTAGAATGGCTCAGAAAGCTTGGGCAATACACTTGCCAATGGATGTGCTAACAATAGTCATCAGTAGTCTTCAATGGACATCTTTATGGTTGGTTGTACATATTTTCATGTTTATATCAAACTGAGGTTCAAGTACACTGTTCTTGCACACTACCCAGCTTCCTGTGCTACATGTCCAGGATAAAAGTTAGTGTTAGTAGGAGAAATGAAACTAGTGTGGCTATTCCTACTATTAAGCAGCAAGAGTACTTTTTTATGCACTATCTAGGTTTTTTGATAATCAATTGTGGACCACTGGTTGGTCTAAGTGGTGTACACTTTCCCACTGAGCCATGTGGAGCATTCACTGGGTTAGAGCAGGTACTGAGATTAAATATACCATGCTTCAACTGAGATTTGATCCCAGTACCTACACCTCAGGGTCAGTATGGATTTCTATGTAATCATGGCCAAAACAAAATAGTGAATGATTGCATCAGATCAAATACAATTGTTAATATGTTTAAATCAAAAGTACACCTGCTGCGGGCACAATCTCTGACTTCCTTTAACCACAGTGTTACCCTCAATAGCTGATGTTTACTTTTGTGTTGGGGGGGTCATTAAATAAAAAATTTAAATTGTGTAAAAGTTCTGTCTCAAAGGGAGGGAATGGAAGAGAAATAAAGATGAGTATGGATTTACCAATTACAATTTTTAGATTTTGGCTCAGCATTTAAAACTTATCCTTTTTTCATGCCTGCTAATGTTAACAGCAATCTGGATGTGGTAATTTTGTTGGGTTTGCTGACTTTTCTTATCACTACAGAACCTCACTGAATATCAATGAAGGCCACTTGAGACCACTGAAGTAAATTGTAAATGTTTACACTGTTTCCTCAGCATGGATAATTTGTCTGAAAGTAGTATTATGTCACTGTTACAATGTATTCCCTAAATTATTTACAGTAGTATACAAATGAAGTGCCAAGTGAATAAAGCATGAAAGGACTTGTGATGTATTACCAGCAACACTGAAAAACCCCATTAAAACGGAGACTGATGTGAAATGCATTCCCTGTTGTCTTTCTGTCTGACCTTAATTTTTAGTTAGTTTGTCTGATGTCTGAAATATATAATTTCTTCCATAATGTCTTGATTACACAAATTGTTTTCACACTATTCCTAATGGACATGTTAGGAGGTGTGTTAACAGCTGGGTTTAGCTTCTAAATGAGATTTTAAAACCCCCATAGATAAGCATACTAATGGTATATACTTTAGAATTTGTGTTAAATATGGGTAAAAACATGGTTTTTATCACATGCAAGAAACATTGATTTGAACAAACTTTATACTTAATATCATGTAAAAGTGAACTCACTCTAAGCATGTGGGATTGATAACATTGGCTGGTTCTGACAAATGACCATCAAACATTTTACTTATGTTTATATATATTTATCATTAAAATCTTAAAATAACATTTTAAGTGTACTAATTTGTGAGCGTCTGAAAATTGTAAACTTTTCCTAACTGTGCTTGGAAAGCTCACCTAATTTTGTCTATTGATTGGTATAGATCAATAAAAGTATTAAATCCATTAAATTTGGTATCAAGATGAACAGGATTCTTGGACATTTTTTCTTAACAAAAAATAAAGACTTTTCAAAGACTTTCAACGTAGGTTTTTGCAATTTTCAGACATTTTGTTTCATCAAAACAGCCAGTCTGAAGTCATGTCTGTTGAGATACCTTGACAACAGTAGTCAGAAGATTAAAGGGAGGCAGAAAATTAGGGTCCTTTTCTTTTTTTTTGAACAGATACGACAGAAATTAAAGATTTTCACAGACTTTTATTGACAAACCTGAAATTCAAAGACATCAAAGATCTTTGAATTTTTTTTTTTTTAATAAAGACTTTCAGATATTTTTAAGAACCCTAAAGAATTCATGTTTAGAAGTGACTACACTGTGTTTTGCAATATTAATCAAGTCTATATATTTGAAATATATTGGTATCAAGGTGAATTAACTATCTAGAAATAAGTCAGTGATAGTATTGATTTGGTCATGACCATCAGAAGAGATCATAATAGAGAGCTTTATGGCTTGTTTATTTAATTAGTACAGATTCTTTGATGTTTTACACTCAGTGTTCATCACACCATCGCTAGATCTTAATTTCCGACTGCTCCACCAGCATTGAGGCAGTAACAATACCCAAATGATGAGCCACCTATCAAAATTGTATGCAAACACAGGAGGAGCTTACAATAAAATAAAACCTATTACTGTTTTCTTCTTCTCCTCATTATAGTGTTAGAAAACAAGTGTGAGCCTTCATTATTCCATTACTAGTAGGAAATATTTTTTCTGCAATCTTTTTTATTATTGAGTGACCTTGATAAAAGTACAGAATAGTTCATTCATTAAGGAAACTCATTCTGCTTCTGACCGGATTTCATTATGGATTCATAACAAAAACAAGATACCATCTGAGATTGGAAAATTTCCAGAGCTTTACAGATGGTTTCAGTTTTTTAGATCAAAAATAAATAGCTTATTTTCCAAATGAATGAACATTGATAGCACATAAATCCTCATCAATATTTCACAGCACATAATAACAAGTTCACATACAAAAGGTCCTCTATAATCTGTATGTAAGGTTGCAAGTACAACCTTCTTTAGTTGGTTTAAGTCCCCATTACTAAGATTTGTACAAAGCATATGAAGGTGAAGGCATGGCCAACAAAGCTCACATAAAAAATTATATTTGTCATTAAAATCCAAAAATAATGTTTTAAGTATACTAATTTGGGAGAAAGTCTGAACATTTTGAATGTTTCCTAGTTATGCTAGTATACCTCAACTAATTTTGATCATTCGTTGGTATAGGTCAGTATAAGCTTTAAATCAATGTATCTTCAGATGGTAATGACTTGCTGAGTTAAATATGGTATAATACTTTTAATATGAAGAATATCTTTATGTAACAGATTTTCAAATAACTATACCAAAAACATCAAAGACAGAAAAAGTATCTAAATTTTTATTTCTCTTACAATTTTTAGAATACTTAAAGAAAGATACAAATGATATAATTATTCAAGGTTACCAAAAATCACTTATTAAGCTTGCACATAGTGTGAAGACTATATCCAAATCAAGATACTAAGTAAAATGAAAACATTTTGTGCATATATCATTAACTATTTACTGGTATTGTCATTTAATCAAATATAACATTAGATCTTTAGAACAAGCAGTTCTTAAAATATAGTAAAATGCTCTTCATTCAATATCAGTGGAGGTTCATTGATATTTACAGTCAAACTTAACAATAACAAAAACTATCTCTAAGGCTGAGTTTCTCATTAACAGTTCAAACTTCATTTACATGTTTTAAAAGAATAATACATTTTAATAAATCACTGTTGAATCATCAACATAAATAAGGTGTTAAATTAGTTAAAGCAGTATATTTATTTGTAAATAAAACACCAGTTTTGCTTTGTCTATAAAGCTCACCAAGATATGTATAATACATGTATCATTGGTTGCCCAGTTTCAATGTAGAATCTGTTTCAGTGGATACCTATATTATGCATAAATATATTCACAGAGGGAGATCTATGACATCGCCCCTTTAGTGTAGAAAATGTAAACAAACAGCTATCACTTTGACAAAAGATTTGACAAAATAATAACGAAACAAGTCAAAAGTGCACATTTCAAATTGATTCACATCTATGTTGTGTAGTAATGGCTCAAATGGAGAAGAAATCTTTTTCCATTATATGGTATTGATCCCACAGCCTGTCGCACTTCAGACAGTCTAGCACTGAACTTAAATCTTGCTCTAAGCAATGTACATTTCACTAAATATTTATAGTGAAATGGATCAAATGAAATGAGTTTTTTTCTGTTTGATTACATTTCTTGAAATATAGAAAATGACAAGTGTGTCTAACACTGCAAAAGGAAACCATTACATAATTATAAGTGATAAATCTGCAGTATTATTACTGATAACCCTTATTATTCGGACAATGTGGTGCAGGTGCACTGGGACTCTACTGACATGATGTTCTACTTGCCTATAATACTGTCTCTAGAGAGTATTCCTCTCTGTACATACAGCACTATTATGTATAAATATCCCAGCAAAATATTGTTGTGGGTCAATATAGTGGGAACAAGTGGACCACCCAGGTTAAATGAAATTAATATGAAGACATTTTACCATGAAAAATTGTGATATGAAGAGGACATTTGGCTTCTAACTTAATTAGCTAAACTGCTATGGTTTAATGGTCTAGGAGTAGTGTAAGCTTGTAGTACATACTTATGACAAAATGTAGATATAACAAGGATGGACAAGAAAATAACGCACATTTGTCGTCACACAGGCACATTGTTGACCTTCAGGTTACTTTTATTTAATGACATTTAAACAGGTAAATGACATCTATGAGTATGATTGTTTGATTGAGAGATTTAGTAATCAAATACACTTAGCAATTAACTGACTCAATTAGTAAAGGCATTCTTTTAGCATCAAACCCAAAAATGGAACATTTCAAGAAAGTATTCAGTATTCTTGTGTTACTGTTTGGAACAGTGCCCATTGACGTGAAAAGATTGAGGAAAGAATATATTTAAAATAAAATACTTTAATCACTACTTTAACAAGTTATAAATTAATTAACACAATTAATGGATAGTATATACATTCATGTACATTTATTTATATTGTATATATATTGTTACACATTATAAACATAAGACTGTAATTTCTAGAAAAGATCTCAATGCAGAATAGTTCTGTATTAACTGCATTAACTTCTATAAATAATGTATTATATTTATTATTATTATTATAAGATGGGAGTGTTTTTCCTACTTATTGAGAAACAAAAAATATTATCAATAGTTTCTTTGTAATAGAATGCTTTTGATCTGCATACAAAAAATGTAATAAATGTTATAGCAAGCAAAACTATTTAGTGTGGCCTATTTAAATTTATTCTTGAAAAGCAATACATTTATTATGCTATTTAACCATTTATACTTCAAAGGAAGATCCAAGGAGGATGTTTAGAGAGTTTAATTCCACTTCAGCCACCAATTTTTATTTTTTTCCCCATTATCATTTGGTTATGTGTAACTTTGAATCTCCTCTTCCAATGTTAAAAACAATTTCTATGTCTGCCTCTGTATGTTGACTTGTTTCTTCATTTTTATTTTGTACACTGGATTTCTTTCAGTCTAATTCAGTTCTTTATTAGCAGTTTTAAAATATATAGATTACAACTTTTTATCATGATGATTTACACAAAACTGTATTTGTAAAATACTGCCAGAACCTCAAAAGGCCTCTTTTATTTATTACCTAATCCCAAACAGCTTATTTGATGATAAAATATATAAATCATGTTTTCCCATTAATAACCACTGCAATCCTGATTTGGTTTTGAAACATTTCAAATTTTTAATGAAATACCTGCATTGCAATAAAGTGGAGATAACTCTGTGATGTTTTTTCTAAAGTAAAAGATTCATTTCAAAGATATGATAAAAATGTTTTATGGTGAACAGAAAATAGTTCAGGAAAGACTGCACTGTAGAATGTCCATAAAATGAAACTCCCCATTTCCTCATTAATTATAACTTACAGAATATGGTTAGTACCAAAGGAAAACATAATATTTTATGTAACAGATTATCCATTAAGCAACATGGATATTAAAGATAGAATGTTTCTTTTATTTAACACTTCAAAGCCCAGAATATTACAAGGTGTATTATGACATCATAAAATATCTTTATATATTCTATTTAAGTAAAATACAATTTCAGGAGAATATGACTAATACTATAGTTAATCTTAGTTCAATTCCCCCACCCCTCAAATAATAGTAATTAATTTTGTTTTTAATATTATTTTAACAAAAATAAATATTGTAATTTGGGAGTAACACTATGGTTAAATTATTAAATTAAAAAAAAAAAAACCAGTGGTAAAGTACATTATATTTAATATAATGATAATATACACACTATAATAAGTAATGCTAAGGTAAATAAAATTCAATAAACTAATGTTGTAATATTGAAAAATAAATGTATTATAAAAATTGGTTTCTTTCAAAACACTAAAAACAATAATGATAATAAAAAATGCAATCAATGATTATATTAATAGTCTTTGTTAAACATTTTGAGATAAGCATCCACATCTGGAATGACCCAAGTTTTACTGACCCGACATGGTTTGTTAGAAATGAGCTTTTTAAATGAAAATCTGACATGAAATCTAAATGCAAAAGTTTTAATTGTTAAAAAGTCCTATTAAAACAAAATAATTTCAGTGCATGGTGTTGATTAAATATAAAAAAAAACAATTATGAATAAAAACAACCAGAGTCCTTGGAGAATACAAATTTATGAACAAAAACAACCAGTGAGTCCTTGGAGAATTATGATTGATAAAGTGTTTTAAAAAAGAGTAAAAATAAAACCTAGATTATTATTCAGTATATAATTAAATTAAGAAATCATTAGTTTTATTCTGAAAACTTTTCTAAAGTCAAAGATAGAATAGTTGTACTTCACTGACATAGATACTAATAGCTCACACTTCCCTGATTTAGTGTTCCCTTGAGGAGATTAGTCATTACCTCAAGACAAAATTCTGAAATAGAATATCAGCTGTTTTTTTATACCATTGTATACATGTACTGTAGTTAAAACAATTTCTAAATTGATATTATCTTGCTTCTTATCTTGGAACTGAAATATCATTAATAAAAGCTTGCTAAGGATTTTGCTCTGCAGTCAGTACACTAATGTACTGTCAACACTATATATAAAAAATAAGATTAATAAAATAAAACAGAAAAAGACAACAATCACACAAGAAAATATTTGTTGGAATCATCCTTTCATAAACGATACATTTTGACATTCATCTCAAGAAACCTCCATTAATAGAGCTTCCTAAATCTTGCCTTCAGCATGGAGTTTCTTGAGACTTGTGAGAAAATTCATCAACAAATGAATTTGCCCCCAAAACTATTATTCTTCCCTTTGACCAAACAAGCTTTTTTTGGCATTAATGTTTGTTATTTTTGTACTTGTCACTGAATGGCTGTCCATGTTAAGTGCATGAGTCAGTGAACATGAAAACAATTTATCTTTAGTATGGATGCATCTTCGATTGTCACTATGTAACTCCATTATACTGGTAGTATTGCTGCAGAGACAAGCAGTACTAATGTCTCTTACTATTTCCATCCAGCCTATCTGTATCAAGACAAATTTACACCTGTCTAATAAACTACAGCAACATTGAAATTTGTTGCTTCATGAAATTGCAATTATTACATTTGGGAGGAGATATTGGGTTTGGGGAAGGCACAAGAGCAAATGAAAAGTTCTTCATGGGGTATGACCATAAACACTGTGGTGCTATCATTACATTTGATCACCATTCTAGCATAGGCTTGCAAGCTTAGAAATACTGAACTGTGTGTCATTTATTTATTTAATTATTTATTTAATTATTTATTTATTTAACAATCCCCAGCACAAAAGTAAACATTGTCTATTGGGTGTCACAGAACTGTGTATTAATCACACAACAAACAGCAACAGTTATTACTAACAGAACATGTACAAGGGATGTAAAACAAGGTTGAGGCTCACATATTTAAACGCTGGTTATTGTCACTTGATGATGAATATTTAATTCCATCCAGCCTGGCACAAAAAATAAGTATCAACTATTAGTGGTCAAACTATGGTTAAATTACAAATTATTTAAAATAAATCAATGTAAAAAGCTGATTTATAGACCTTTGTAAAGAAAGAGTAATCATTTATCTTTGATACTGCTTATTTGTCATATAGCACCAGCTGGACATTTTGAGATGTTTATGTCACCAGAAAGTAGGACATGAGCTGTTTCTAATGATCCAAACTGTACAAAAACATATCTAATTTGATTATGGAGTTATGGTTATTTGAATTAGGGTACCTTCTATTCAGTGGAAAATCATGGGGTGCAAGTTGATGTTCAGCATGGCAAAACATGAGTGTTGTGTGTTTCAAATGCATAATTAACACACTTCTAGGTCAAATTTTACAAAAATATCATAGCTACATGTATATGTAGAAAAATGGATGTAGTTAGCTCATTAACAACAAAAGCAAAATCAACAATATTATTTTGCTCTCCCTTTCTCTTTTGGCACAAGCTCAGATTGATCTCAGGTGACATCCAACACATTTTGTGGTGATGGGTAACATTTAGGAAGTTGTATGCCCAGTTGCCTGTATTTCACCACCTGAGTCTCTCTGGAACTCCAATACAAGGTTAGTATGAAGATGGACAATACAGACTACTGAGCTAACAGGCAGAAAATATTTTTCTCTGGAAGGACAGTCAAAATATTAATGAATGTTTACATGAAGTTCATGAGGAATCATCTCTAGTATAAGTAACTATCAGTAAAAAAATTCAGCATGGAAGAAGGTTTTTAAAAGATAATCTCCATCACAGTAGAACAAAAAATAATAAAATAGTTCACAAATAAAGTATATAAGGCTCAAACATTTTTGACCTCTTCTTATAAGTTAGCACTCAAAACTTACAGGAGTGTGATGTAGCTCAAATGGTAGAGTGTCCATCTGTGAAGCTGTCGGTTGTCGGTTGTCGGATCGATCCTTCTCAGTGGACCCCTTTGCAGTTTGGGCTATTTTCCATTCCAACCAGTAGTCCACAACTGATTCATCATAGACTGTGGTATGTGTTGTCCTGTCTGTGGGACAGTGCATATAAAAGACCCCAAATTTGCTTATTGGGAAGAGTAGCCATATACGGTGGCAGAGGTTTTCCTCCAAAAATATATGTAAGAATGACCATATGATTGATGTCCAATAGCTGATGATAAGATAAAAATCAATGTGCACTAAAGGCTTTGTTAAATAAAACAAACTTTTTTCTCCTTCAAAACTTACAGTGTTTCATCCTAAAGTGACAATACCAATTTGTAACACAATGTAAAATCATACAATAAACTTCTACATTGTATACTGAACTGCAAAAGAAATGCACTATGGATATGATGCAATACATGTTTAATTTCAAGGTATTGTCGATGCCATTGTGCACATCTTAGAGAGTCAGTTTTTGGCACATAGCATAAGGATAGAGTGCTGAACGCTGCGTAATGCTTGTAAAGGGGTGGCACAAGTGTGGATAAAAGGAGGGGCATTCCATGTCAGTATCTCGTGTGGCCACCCTGGGTGTTGATGACGGACATGCATCTTCGGTACATGGATGGCATCAGGCGGTTGAGGAATGCCATTGGCACTTGGGCCCATACCCTGAGAAAAGCCACATGCAATTGAGCAGCAGTTGTTGGCCTTGGGTGCACCTGGTTGAGTCTTCGTTTGACTTAGTCCCACAAGTGTTCTATTGGATTCAAGTCAGGACTGAGGGCTGGCCAGTCCATGGTTCGCACGTTATGCTGTTGCAGGAAATCCCTGGTCACTCTGGCCGTATGGGGGTGGGCATTATCTTGCTTGAACACATGGTTATGGTGACGAATGAAATTTGGCAAAATGTGGTGTCTCAGGACTTGGTCAATATACAGCTGAGCTGTGATGCCATTACCCCTGCCTGGACCAATATTATGAAAGACAAAAGGCCCCACCAACTGGTTAAAACCAATTGCTCCCCAAACCATGATGCTTTCACCTCCTCATGGGTTTCTTTCCATTACACACACATCTGAGTAGTGTTCACCCCTCCTTCACCAGACCCTGGCTCTGCCATCTGCTGTTGAAATGCAGTATTGACTTTCATCAGAGAAGAAAATTGTCCTCCATTGCTCATGGCGCCATTGTTGATGCTGCATGGCCCACTAAAGTCGTGCCTGATGATGACAGACGGTAAGGATGTGAACCAGAGCACGACGGCAACAAGAGAGGTTGTCGGTGACCGGGTGACGTCGGACTGTGTCTTCACTGATGGGTCGCCGCTGGGTCCCAATGGTCTGATGAGCTGTTTCAGTGGCCGGGAGGAATCGGTCATGCAGGTGTTGCCAATGAATGAGCCGGTCTTGTCGAGGGGTGGTAAACCTGTGGTGACTGCTACGAGGATGCTGTTGGTGGTGTTGTTATTCGTTGTATCGTAGTGACATCACATTAAACGCATACACCACAACCTGTGAACTCTGGCCAGCTTGTAGGTGCTCAATTGCCTGTTACCTCTGATTTTTTTTATAAACACGGCATACATAATGCATTGAAATTACGAATGCCAGACAAGAAGTAGAGGTTGCCTTTTATGCAGATAGCCAGCAAGGATCACACATGCATATTATCCTCAACGACAATTGTTTGCACAAGTGTGCATCCTACGGTGGTCTATGAAGCTGCGTTTCGGCAATTTATTTCAAGCAAACTTCAATTAAAAATTAACATCTGTGTCTCAGAAGTGAACCTTCGTGACCTTTTTTATTTTTATTTTAAATACAGGAAAAATCCTGAATGTTATTGTGGGTTTTCTTTACATTGGTAAATAATGCATTTCTTTTGCGGTTCAGTATATATTGTACATAATAATACATAATAACTTTATTTAACACTGCAATCTCTCTTAGATGATAAAACCACTTATTCATTGTTTTTTATATAAACTGTTTTAAAGAAAATTTCAATTCCATAATCTCCTCAAAATTTATATGTAAAAAAAAAAATTACAATATTTTAAAGGGCACTGCTGATAAAAAGTATGGTAAAAAGTGAAACAATGTTTAAAATGAATATAATTTATAAAAAATAATTTTTTTGTCAACTATAGTTTATCAGCATCTTAACCAAATTAAATATTTAAAAAATTCAAGCTATTCTGGTTTCACTATGCATAAAAGTTATCTTTGAAAAAGAATTAACCAAACTCAGCTGGAAAGTTGGACTTTTAAAAGTAATTTGTATAGACTTTAATGTGCCAAGAATTCCTTCATTTGTGATAATGTCTTATAGCATATTAGATTCATTTCGCAGTAGTTATAATCTTCACATTTTCAAGAACTTTCATTATATGAACATAGCTTTTCAAATTAAATAAATCTGGTTTGCAAATGTTGTCACTGTAAGGGTGTATAAATAAACTATTTTATCTTTTTAACCTTTAATAATGTTAACAGTAAAGTAATTTTCTAAACAATAAAAATAGCTACAATGACCTTTTATATGTCATTAGCCAATTATTTTCTTTCTAATATACTACTCAAAACAATTTAATGGTCAAATGATGTTTTCTTCATTGTTTTTTGGAACACAGTGTGTCACATGATATTGTTCTTTATAGGTATATCTGGTATAGGCAACCCATAAATGAGTTCATATTCACTGAGTAGTTGTTATGGAAGAAACATGCTTGCATTTGCACTCAAAGTGAAGCCACCACAAATGGGCTGCTTTCTACTTATCGGTTGTTTCTGCATTACATTTTTCATTTACATGTTTAGCACATGCATTCCATGCCATGCATACATATCAGCCAATAAACAGACTTGATGTTAAAAAACCCTGATGAAGGTGTGATATCAGTTGAATATGGAAAACGAGGGCTGGTTCTTGTCTGGCTCCAGAATGTTACTCTGATGCAGACTGTTAATTGTACTTTAGCAGTACCACCAAGCAATGAACTCTCTTTGAAATCATTTCATGAATGGGAGCACTACTAATAACGAGGACTGCCATGTCATTAATATGGCTCTTTGTGAACACACCACCAATACACACTGACCAAACCATAACAAACTGCCTGACAGCCCACAATTAGCACAGCTGTTACCTGACAGTCTGACTAACACTGCCACAATGTCACAGAACAGCCAGATGTGACTCTACAGATATTACCTTATGTGGCAATATGTGGCTGGATCTTTATTCACTAATCAATCCAGATTGACACTGTTCAACAATGGTTAGAATTGCATGTTCATATGTCTAGGTAAACCTTTGTTGACATCATTATCAGATGTGAGCATAATGGTGTGTGATGGGATCTCTGTCCACCATCTGTGGGATGAACAGCTACCTGATAGGAATCATTATCTCAATGAGATTATCCTGCCATTGGGTTCTTTAAATAGGACAGTGCTGCAGAATGACAATGCTAGAATCCACCACATGAATGTATAGTTAGGCTTCCTCAGGCAATAAGGTATCAAAAGCATGGATTGCCAAACTAATTTACCTGGTTCAGTCCCAATAGAACACACCTGGGATGAGATGGTTAGGAGAGTTTTCTACAAATTTCTGAAATCTGGGTCAAGTTCTAGTAGCAGAGTGGCAGGTCATTCTCCAGGCTTTCTTCAAACATCTAATCAACAGACTGTCACAAAAATGTTAATGTGTAAATATCATTTTGATGTCACCCATCTCTAACAGTCTGCTGTGTCTCATGTGATGTTAAGAAATGATTTTCTATACATATTGAATACATATTAATTAGAAAATTTGTTTCTAATTTTTATTATTATTCATACTTACCAGTTGTATCACAACATTACTATGTAACACCATGCCTATACTGAACGTACAAAACTGAAGGAGGTACTTGTATAGTTGTGATACAACTGGTAAGTATGAATAATAATAAAAATTAGAAACAAATTTTCTAATATGTTATTCAACTTACATTGTATCACAACTACACATTGTTAAAAAGACGTGCTCTGTGCAGCATGTGAATTTAACATTGAAAATGGAGGTGGCAAGAAAGGAGTACTTACCAACTCTCATAGGTTGACTGTACCCGATTACTCTTCCAGCACAATAAAGTCATACAGGGATGTGTCAACAAGGTCAACATGACCAAGCACATAAAAACAACCACACAGACAGATTGGATACCTCAACAAAATCCAATAAACTTGGATTAAACTCTGAAAATGAATGCAGGTACACCACACTGCTTCAAATTCTCACAGGTCAATGGGAGAGATATAACTGCATCAGTCCACAACCCAGAAAGATGTTGGAATTTTACATGTTCACTAAATCCTCCCAGAGATTATCAGTGTACATTACCACATCTAGAGCTAATGGGTTCAAGGAACTATCTGTACCAGACATTTGTCTAATACGCATTCCTATAAAGACAGTTGAAACCAAAGTCCCAACTAAATCACCTGATCTGTCATCATAATGACTCAGCCAGGTCTTAGTACATTCCACCTGCCAGTGGATAAAGCACCAAAGAGGGGTATCGTCTCGAATGCCTACCGAATTGCCTACCGTTAGTTAGTTGCATCGAATAAGTGTGAGACTCATCTCTAATAACAGAGGCATCCTAAAAACCAGGGAATAGACTACCTCGCTTCCCAATGGCAGTAGTCCTGCCTACATCAGTACTGTGCACCAGAAAAGGCCACCCCTATTATCAACTGATAAAACAGGGATCTCCATTAAATGCAGGCTTCCACTTGGAAGTAATGAATAACGGGTACCAGCAACCTGGTTCGCCTTCTGTCAGCAACAAGAATGCCGTCGGTAGATGCCTACCCTGAAAAACATCTAACGACAGAAGGAACATACTCAACTTACTACTGCCAAGTGGCAATGGCAGCGTAATATGAGTAATACTACTATCCTCCACTAAGCAGAGGTGGCAGTCGGAACACAGCGGCAACCGCCATACCCAATGCCAAAGGAAAACACGGGATATTAACCCCGACCCAACTTACAAACCTGCAGAGTTTGCTTCGAAACTGCTCAGCCCCAGCTGAAATGACCAACATTTCAACCCAGGGGAGTTCCAAGACCAACCCAGAACTAAGCAAAAGGGCTCTCATCTTTAAAATAGTGATGTCGCCCGACGACACCACTTTCAAGACAGGCTGTTTACTAAAACCCATGGCTGCCGTCCTACAAAACCTTCCTCAAAGTTTTGCCCGACAAAACTGAGGGAATCTTCCTCAAGTGTCAAAAACACTGAAGGAAGTATGACCAACTAGCCCGGACCACTCAAGTCAAGGTAACCAACTCTCATCTTAAAACGGTGACATCGCCTGACAATGCCACCTTCAAGACAGGCTGTTTTCTAAGACCAACGGCTGCCGTCGTCCTAGAAAACCTTCATCAAAGTTTTGCCTGACAAAACTAAGGGAATCTTTCTCACCGTGTCTAAACACTGATAGAACCGGTGTTGTATGGCCAACTAGCCCGTACCACACACCTGAGTGTTGCTGCACCTCGTATTTCTTTTCTCATGGATGTTAACATAAAACGTCCAACAAGCCTCTGACTAAACTTATGACATAAAAATTTTATTCGTCAAGAGATGCTTTTAAAGGCAGTTTTCTTTAACACAATACAATCACCGTGGAAAAAGTCAACAACAATGGCATACTTCCAGAAGAACGAGCAAATGTACGGACCATTTATGCACTTGCAGTAAGTGCTTTCTGAAATGGGAAAATGTCCCGAAATGATTAATGACACTGTTACAAACAACTTTATTAACTTCATATCTTCAAAGGGAAAAGTGTTTGTCACCAGTAGACAAAGTAATAAGTAACATTCAACCACATTCAAATATAAGCAGCCATTCTCAACGCCGTAGTAAATGAGAAGGATGATTGGTAGGCGTGTATCACCCTGGTGGTTTCTACGTTGCTATCAGGGGAAGGTAATTCAATTTCCTACGTTCAATATAGGCATGGATTACATAGTAATGTGTAGTTGTGATACAACGTAAGTTGAATAACATAATGATGGATGTAGTTTACATTGTACATCTAATTTATCCTCAAAACATTATTTGGTTTTTACTGTCAGACCTTTAAATTCTTTTAAGTAGTACACTGTGCATAATTTTCTTTCAAATACTTTACAGTTCATGCTGAATTTCATTTTGTAAATCCTTTTCTTGTTGATCTATCTTTTTTTCTGTATGGTCCAAAGAATATAAAAATACACCTAATAAAAGGAAAAATATATATATATATATTGAAAAATATAATTAATTTTAACTAGCTATTTTGGTTTCTTTTTTTTATCATTTTTTTTTTAAAAGATTTGTTTTTGAAAAAAATTAAAAGGTTCTTAAGGAAAATGCCTCAAAAACATGTTTATTGAATAGTTTCTTTGTTTAACAAATATTAGTTCAATCTGGAAGTAAATAGATCGGTGTAATATGGATCCACATAGGACTGAAAATATAACATTTATAAAACTGACAAAAATCTTTCCTGTTAGCTTTTGTCCACTAACTATAATAATTAAAAAATAAATGAGAAGAACAGTTATTCTCAAATAACCAATTACACAGTAATTTGTAAAATTAATCAAATTAGATACAAAACTGGCTTTTATATCAACTCATTAAAACACTGATGAAGTATAAGAATGCGTATAGAGGTCTCAAATAGTTCACTAATTATTCTACCAGTATCACTTTCTGTAATTTGATAAAAATTATTTCAAATAACAAATAAGTGAACACAACATTATAACAGAGAATACTATAAATATACCTTTTAGGGACTATGTATCTTACAATGAATCATTTTAGAAATGTGTTTAGTGATTGAAAGTGTATCTAATCACTGAAAATGTATCTAATGAGGAAACGTGAGTTACATACATTTGGACACCACGAATTGTAAGATTTAATGGTTTTTAATGGCTGTAGTATAACAGATCTTGGTGAACAGTGTTAATGTGTCTAGGTGTGTAGATAGCTGTTCAATAATGTCCATTTACTGAGAGAAATAAAGACAATTCCCAAATGCAACAGTTCTGAAGCAACAAATGCACTTTATAAAAGTTAGAAATTAATATAATTAGATAAGTAATTTCTTAATGTAATTTAGTAAACAAACAGTGAACAGAACAAAATATTAACTAAAAGTAGTGGAATAACTTAGTATGATGAAAAATGGTCGTAATCAATTATGACCAAACATTGGACTTTACCATCACAGGCCAGTGTTAGTGTATCTAACTGAGGTGCAGTAGGTACATTTTAACTTTACCATCACAGGCCAGTGTTAGTGAATCTAACTGAGGTGCAGTAGGTACATTTTAACTTTACCATCACAGGCCAGTGTTAGTGTATTTAACTGAGGTGCAGTAGGTACATTTTAACTTGCAGTTGGTACATTTAATTTGCAATCAAAACTGATTGCAGCTGATTGTTTTTTAATACAGTTCTTTTCTTTCTCCAACATGCCGAGAATATAATACAGATCAGCACACTATACATGTGCTATCACAACTCACCTTAAATATCCCAGTGTCTACCCACCAAACAAACCCCACCCACTAAAATATATCAAGAAAACAAATGTTTACATATTAGTGGTGAAGTATACACAAAGCTTCAATTGTATTTATACATTTTCTTCATCTGAACCAATTTCCACACAACATTTAAAAATATTAAGCTACAACCCCACATATCCAGACATACATTATCTTGAGGGAAAATAAAACAATGTAGGTCAGCTCCAGGTTGCAAATGAACTGTTGTCTGACAATGTGTGCAGAAAAATTAGAACATGAATTAATATGATGATGGCTTGTATTATATCAGTGCCATAATTAAAAGATAAAGAATTATACTATAATAAGTATTCTAAGAATTGCAAGTTTAATCATTAGTTAAGCACAGATAAGAATACATCTTTCATTAATCTCGCCTTCTTATCATTTAAAAAACCCAGCTAGGAATAAAATTGATCATTTATGGTTCTTTTCTTCAGCAGGCATGAAATGAGCTTCTGCTTCTCATAGTTTGTGAATCCACTTTGCATGATATAACTTCAAAAGCTTGGAATGATACATGAACTACACAGATGATTAATTTCTATTTCATGACATTATCAAAGACATCCTTTCAAGAAAGCAATGACAAAATGAAAGTTCATATCAAAGAATCTAACTTGACATGATTTATGAATTATTAAAGAAAAAAATATATTTTTTTTTAGATATTTAATCTTTGTTTATAGGTCACTGGGTTAATACTTCAGTTTCACTGTAGTGTATAAACATTTCATGTCATTATTAATACATAAAAATGTACATGTTCAAAGTTAAAATATTAGAAATGATTTTACAGTTAATTAAGAATTATCTTTTTGGTAATCATTTAAAAATATAGGTAAATTTATATTAAATAATATTATACATTTATTAATGCATTATGAAGTTGTCATAACCAGTTAAATAATCCAGCAAATGGATACAGTCAATCACCTGTAATTGAGTGGTGATTTAACATACTATACATTCCCGTTCCAGTTCACAACTTACATTATGATGTAAAAATATAATTCCATCCACATCCCATTGAAGATTGGCTCAACACAATGTCACATGCACTGATGACAAAATGCACAGTCTGTGTAAAGCAAACATAGGAATAACACAGTCACTGATAAACAACTGCTGGAACAAATACTTCAACAAAATATTAATATACTATAACATACCACATAGGTTATTCTTTTTGATTAGTAGCGAGGGATCTTTTATATTCACATTCTGACAAAAAGGATACATCATTTTGGACCACTGGCTGGAATGAGAAATAGCTCAAATATGAAACAGTTCAACAAAGAAAATTGACCTGATGGCCCATCACACCTTAGCTGCATACAAGACATGGGAATGCATAATATCATCTTCATAACGGATTTCAGTAACTAAACTCCAGACTGGCTGCTGGTTTTCTCTCTCACACTAACAAAGGAAGCTGAGCTGTTTGTTCAGAACAGTGTGGTTGAACCTTAATTGGATATAAGAACAAAAATAAATTGAACTTAACCAGAAGGTCCAGGGATGACATCTTATTGTAAGTCCATGCTAAAATTAGGTTCTAAACAAAAATAAACCAGAAATAATGAGCAAACAAGAGATAAGCTACCAGTAACTAAAGATTAAACAAATATTTCTATTACATGTAAATTCATACTGCACTATAATGCAGCTACCATGAACTGTAATGCAGCTACCAGTAACTAAAGACTAAACAAATACTTCCACTAAACTCCAACAGTACTGTAATGCAGCTACCATGAACTAAAGACTAAACAAATACTTCCACTAAACTCCAACAGTACTGTACTGCAGCTACCATGAACTAAAGACTAAACAAATACTTCCACTAAACTCCAACAGTACTGTAATGCAGCTACCATGAACTAAAGGTCTTGGTATGTGCTGTCCTGTCTGTGGGATGGTGCATATAAAAGAACCCATGCTACTTATTGGAACGAGTAGCCCATGTGGTGGCAGCGGGTTTCCTCTAAATATATATATGTCAGAATGACCAAATGATTGATGTCCAATAACCGATGATAAAATATATCAATGTGTTCTAGAGGTGTCGTTAAATAAAACAAACTTTATTTGTAATGCAGCTACCATGAACTAAAGACTAAACAAATACTTCCACTAAACTCCAACTGCACTGTAATGCAATTACCATGGACTGTAATGCACTTATCATGAACTAAAAGTAAAGTAAAGTTTGTTTTATTTAACGAGGCCTTTAGTGCACATTTATTTTTATCTTATCATTGGCTATCAGACGTCAATCATATGGTCATTCTGACATATTTATTTAGAGGAAACCAGCTGCCGCCACATAGGTTTCTCTTTCCAATAAGCAGCAATGGGTCTTTTATATGCACCATCCCACAGACAGGATAGCACATACCATGGCCTTTGTTTAACGAGTCGTGGACCACTGGTTGGAATGGAAAATAGCCCAAACTGCAATTGGGTCCACTGAGAAGGATCGATCTGATAGACCATGAACTGTAATGCAGCTACTGCAACATAATGCTAGATTCAAAGTTATAAAAATGTCTGCTGAACCCATGATATTTTGTGGTCAAGTCTTATTGTCTTTGCTGTTTAATCTGCAATTTACTTGACATGTGCACTAAATGACACTGGCACTGATATTTTCATTTATAACACACATCTCAGTTCATATGAGTTAGTACACGTATTGAACGAAATATCGCTCTGCGACGATATGATATGACTGGTATTAAACCTCCAAGATGGTAATCTGTTTTTATTGACAAATATCATCAAACAGATTAACACAGATCTACCATTCTGGATGAAGGAATTGTTGCTGAGGCAGTGCAGATAGATGTTATTATTCACACTGTGGTACTAACAAATAGTGATCAATAAAGACAAGATCTGGTTAACATGTTGACCCACAACTACAATTACGCATGTACTTGTAGCAACGACTATACTAGGAAAGGGAATCTTAACATCCCACACAATGTTATTTCAGCAGCTATTAATGTTTTGTGACTCCTTGTCTTTAGAGGAAACCCACTACTGCTACACAGGCTACTCTTTCTGGTTAGCAGCAAGGGATCTTTTATAGGCACTTTCCCACAAACTGGGCAGCACGAACCACGGTCTTTGATCAACCAGTTGTGGACCACTGGTCAGTGTAAGTGACATACATCAACACAATGAGCCTTATTCAACACTCACTTCGTATTGGAGCCAGTATTGAGATTAAATCCCAGTACCATCAGTCTGAAAGCTTAATGACTGCACCACTGGCAGTTTTGTATCATTCTGTATCTTTATTGGGAGCAGGATCTAGCTCAAATGGTAGTGTATCTGCCTGTGAACCGGTCAGTCATCGGATCGATCCTTCTCAGTGGACCCATATGCAGTTTGGGCTATTTTCTGTTCCAACCAGTGGGTAACAACTGGTTTATCAAAGGCCGTGGTATGTGCTGTCCTGTCTATGGGACAGTGCATATAAAAGACCCCTTGCTGCTT
>JAULBS010022642.1:0-10648 GCA_032355785.1 Symmetromphalus regularis
TAAATACATATGTCAGAATGACCATATGATTGACATCCAATAGCCGCTGATAAGATTAAAAATCAATGTGCTCTAGACGCGTCGTTAAATAAAACAAACTTTACTTTGTTGTAGTCAGAGCAAAACATTTATTTTTATTCCTTGTAAAGTTACTGTTTTTATCAACATATGTTTCAGTAAAGTTAAATTACTCTTAACAAATGTGGGATTTATGTTCTTTAGCAATTAAAATGTTCTGTTTTAGTGCTGATGATAATTGATATTAGTTATTAATAATATAGTGTGTAAAATAATAATTTCACTGTTGTATAAAATTAAATTATCTATTTTATTCTTTAATGTTAATATTACATTTCTGCTTGTTTAGAAAGCAACACATGAAATAATCATTCCTTTAAAAAGTGTCAGTCTCAGTGGTCCAGTGGTAGAACATCTGACTCTCAAGCTGAGGACAGTGGTTCAAAACCTGTTGGAGGCTGGCTCATACATGACTATGTGTCAAAATAATCAAATATTTGACATCCAATAGCCAGTGATTAATAAAACAATTATGCTATAGTGGTGTCGTTAAACAAAACTAACCAAAAAACAATCCAGTAAAATAAGTAAATGCTGTTTAATGTTGATTCTAAATTGATGGTAGTTGTTAAGAATGCAGCATGAGAAACAATCTCACGGCTTCTGTTGTAAAATATCACAAAGTAACGAACTGTTTTTGTTTTCTGACACCTCTCAAACACAAATGTAATACCACAAAACAAGGTTATCTAAATACCACAAAGAGAATGAAGTCTGTTAAAAACTTGTTCCCACCAAACAAAAAACAGTTACATACATCTTAACACAAAGAAGTCTGGTTTGGGTTTCAGAACTATGGCACCATCATACTCCCCACAGCTCCAGTGCTAGCCTTTTGGTGTGAACGCTGATACTGTAAACTTCAAGAGTAATTGTTGGTTGTTAGGAAATCATTATTGCAAATTGAATGGCACTTTACTTGTCTGTAGAGTTACCTACCTTGTAAATAATTTGTTACGTTGTAAACACAGTTATTAACAACTTATATATTAGGTTTTCTATGCTATTAATACTTTGTTGATGTACCTACCTTCTTAGTAATTTATTAGTTGAGTTACCTACCTTGTTAATAATTTATCTGTAGAGTTACCTACCTTGTAAATAATTTGTTAAGTTATTAACACCATTATTAACAAGTAATTATTAGGTTTGCTACATTATTAATAATTTATCTGTTGAGTTATCTACCTTGTTAATAATCTATCTGTTGAGTTACCTACCTTGTTGATAATTTATCAGTGGAGTTACCTACCTTGTATATAATTTGTTTAGTTGTAAACACTGTTATTAACAACTTATTTATTAGGTTGTCTACGTTATTAGTACTTTGTCTGTTGAGTTACCTACCGTGTTAATAATTTATATGTTGTGTTAACTACATTGTACCTTGTTAATAATTTATCTGTCCAAGGATGAAATCATTTTTGTCTGAGAAAACTTGCTGTGCCCTCTATAAATTCTAATTCAAACCCTGATTTTATGTGATTCCTCACTAATTACACATAGCATTATCTACCCTGTTAATAACTTGGACGTAGAGGTATCTACCTTGTTTAATGTTATATGGTTACCTCACTAATAACAAATATTAAAGTTATTTACACTGTTAATAACTTGGATGTAGAGTTACCTACCATGTTTAATGTTATATGGTTACCTTACTAATAACAAGTATTAGAGTTATCTACCTTGTTAATTACTTGGATTTAGAGTTACCTACCTTGTTTAATGTAATAATTATGGTTACCTCACTAATTACAAATATTAGAATTATCTAACCTGTTAATAACTTAGATGTAGAGTTATCTGGTTTAATTTTATATGGTTAACTCACAAATAATGTAAATATTAGAGTTATCTACCCTAATAGCTTGGATGTAGAATTACCTACCTTGTAACAAACTTGTTGCTATAATTTGATCCTTGTTTTGTTAGTTCAAGATCCTGTTTTTACTGATAATAATAAAAAAATGCTGTTACGGTTGTTCGTCAATGCCAGATTTGTTGTTTGGAAAGTTTACAAATGAAGATGAATTGCTTTTAGTTTTTTTCACAACTGTGTGCTTACTTTGCCAAAAAAAGATAAATTGTTTCTTAACAACATTATGTGTTGGAGATCTATATTTGTTATGAAATGAAACAAAAGTGATATTTGACTTGGCCAAAAACAGCACCCCACCCATATATATTGTCAGCTACTGCCTACCAACTGTCATTGTTGTGTAACACGTTAAAGTGCAGGCACTTGCATAACCCGTGTATTTGACATACATATTATATGACATATTATATAATGTGGTTGACATAATACTGCATGAAAATAAAAACAACCAACCATATATGTTGTGTACATGTTACTAATTCAAATATTCTTTTCTATCTTTTTCAGGTAAGTCACAAAAGAGCTTTTCAAATCATTTCCTGTCTGTCCACACTGCGGCAGCCATATTGGAAGGTTTGTAGTATAGAGATTATTATATACATTTTTACTTTTGGGGAGTAAGGGGGTGGGGTGAGTAATAGATACTGGGCTTGGATTATGTACTATCTAGCCACACGTTATAAATACACAGAAAATATCTGAAAGGAAAAAAAGGGATTTCTGGATTCTTGTGAGAAGGTGATAGAAGTGAATGTCAGAGTTTTAAATGTAAATCATTGGATCTTGGCAACCATTCTTAAAGGGGGGAAATCTGTTTTTAGTTTTTGTAAAAACATTTGTAATAAACTTCCTCATAATGGCCACTTGGGTGGTGGTTATAGACTTTACAGCAGGAGTTGAAATTTCATTCCAAACAGTTGGGTTGGCAAGGTATGTAGTCTGTTGGGCCAAGCCAAACATTACTAGACACAAATAAATAAATAATAATAATAATAAAATACGAAAAGGTAAAATTATTTCAATGATTATGGTGAATTCAGTTTTGCAAACTGTTGGATTAGAAAGCTATACAGTCTGTTGGGCAGAGTCAAACATTACTAGACACAAATAAAATATTAATAAATAAATAAAAATATTCAAAAGTAAAAAAAGTAAATTCTGCCAATAATTTACAGCTCTGGCGGAATCATTTAGCAAACTGTTTGGTTGCCAAACTCTATAGTCTGTTAGCCCAAGCTGAACATTACTAGACATCAAATAAATAAATAATAAACAAATAAATAATATTAAAAAGTAAAAAAAAGTTAATTCTGCCAATGATTTACAACTGTGGCAGAATCATTTACCTAACATTATTAGACACAAATAAATAAATATAAAAAAGTAAAAAAATAAAATTATGGTGTTTATTTACAACTTTGGCAGAATCATTTAACAAACTTTTTGGTTTGACAAGCTACATACAAATGTAGTCTGTTGGCCAAATCAAATGTTACTAGACATCAAAAAAATTAAATAATAATAAATACAAAATATTAAAAAAGAAAAATTATGGCATTGATTTACAACTGTGGCAGAATCATTTAGCAAACTGTTTGGTTTGGCAAACTATATAGTCTGTTAACCAAAGCCAAATGTTACTGGACTACAAAAAATTATAATAATAACAAATAAATAAATACAAAAAAGCATAAAAAATAGAATTATGGCATTGATTTACAACTGTGGTGGAATCATTTAGCAAACTGTTGGATTGGCAAACTATATAGTCTGTTAACCAAAGCCAAATGTTACTGGGCCATAAAAAAACAATAATAATAATAAACAAACAAGAAAAATAAATATAAAAGTAAAATTCTGGCAATGATTCACAACTGTGGTGGAAAAAAATTAGTTTTATTTAACCACTCCTCCAGAGCACATTGATATTTATCTTATCATCGGCTATTGGAAGTCAGAGACATATGTTTAGAGGAAATCCACTGCAGCCACATAGGCTACTCTTTTCGATAAGCAGCAAGGGGTCTTTTATATGCACCGTACCACAGACAGGACAGCACATACCACAGCCTTTGATAAACCAGTTGTGGATCACTGGTTGGAATGGAAAATCAACTGGTGGAATAATTGTACAAATGTTTTTGATATGAAGGGGATATATACATGTATATATATTGCACTTGAAATGTTTGAGTATATAAGTGCAGGCCCGTACGCAGGATTTTTTTTATGGGGGTGCGTTTGTGAAGGTTTGTGTGTTTTTAACGTTATTCTAGTAAATTAGCGTCAATCCAATTTTACATTTACCTGACCTCGGCAGATTTAGGGGGGGGGTGCGCTCCCGTCGTACCCCCCCTGCGTACGGGCCTGAAGTGTAAAGTGTTATTACCCCCCTATCCTCAAAACACATGAAGGTAAAAGTCAACATTAAGCAAATTTTTATCAGCAGGATCAAAATCCCCAAATTCTATTTCCTTCCATGTCATTCTTTGTGAACACAGCGGAAATGTAAAGCTTGGCGGAAATGTAAAGCTTGGCATGGATTTTAACACCCAAATAAAATAAAGATCAAATCATAAATGTGTTATTTTTTCATCCGATACTAAACGACTTTGCATACATGTGACCCCACATGAACAGAACGTGACACCACATGAACAGAACGTGACACCACATGAACAGAACGTGACACCATGTGAACAGAATGTGAATAGACCCTGCTTTTAAAAACAAACCTACGACCAAAATAATAGTATGGAAGTGTGAGGTTTTCATCTGGAATGGAGAATATATTTTATCAAAGTATTTAGCCAAAAATGCACGTGTTGTAAGTTGATTGCGTATCTTTAACAGTCTGCGTGAATTTGATAATACGGAAGTGCGAGGTTTTCATCTGGAATGGAGAATATATTTTATAAAAGTATTTAGCTAAAAATGCACGTGTTGTAACTTGATTGTGTATCTTTAACAGATTGAGTGGATTTGATAGAACGGAAGTGAGGTTGTCATCTGGAATGGCGACTGATAAATTTCTTGTGATTGCTTGTTATAGTAGTTAGCAGATAAACTCTGAGAGATGAGTACGGGTTTCAATCATCAAATGGTTCACGTCTTTTGGCTTTGATGTTTGACTTGCAAAGTTTTTTTTTTTTAGTCCCTTTTCTAAATTGAAAGGTTTTACAGAAATGACAAAATCTAATAGTGTTTTTGATGAAAAATTGCTAAAAATGTTATTTGGTATGGTTTCTTTTTTAAAATAAAAAGAAAGCTTTAAAAAAAAATGTTTATGAAGGGTGGTTAAAATACAGGAATTTACCCAGGATGTTTCACCAGGGTTCTATGGCTAAAGGGATTTGGAAAATTAACATGATTTTAATCATAATTGGGATTTTTTTTTTTTTTAAATGTTTATTTAATGACACCAAGCACAAAAATAAACATTGACTATTGGGGGTCATACATTGGTTAAAAATAGCATTGCAATTATTTAAAATAAATCAGTGTGAAGAGCTGATATATTTTAGTATATACAATTGGAATAAAAATACACATAAATATGGAATACATGTCATTATGATGAAACTATAAAACGTCAATATAATAAATAATAGTATGATAAAAATGAATTGGGAAGGGGTTTTTTTTCACACCACTGAATTTATGTAACTGTAATATTATATTTATTAACCAATTAGGGAATTTATTGTTCAGAAATTGGGAATTTCCACTGCCATTTGGCTTTGGTAAGGGTCTGATGTTCGGTACTGTATAAAGACTGGATAAATTCCTGGATTGTATTTTTTATCAGTGTTTTAGAAGAAAATTACAAGATAAAAATTATTGTTAATGTCTTGTTTTTGAAAAATCTAACTTTCAAAAACAAACTTTTTTAATTAGATGTAGGTGGTTTTAATGTATTCTAAATCAGTGCTTTAGAAGAAAATTAAAAGAAAAAAATGTTATTAGTAATGTTTTTTTGTTTTTAAAAAAACTAAAAAAATATATATATTTTTAATAATTATTTTGTAGGAAAGGTGGTTTTCATGTATTATATATCACTGTATTATCAGTGTTTTCGAACAAAATTAGAAGAAATTTCTTTACTGATAACAGTTTTAGATTTTTCTTTTTTATTTAACTTTTAAATAACAGTTAGGAAGGATGGGTGACATATTTCATATCAGTGTTTCTAACAAGAAAAGAAAATTTAGTTTTTTAATAAAGGAAAACAACATTCTAACCACATGAAATTATATTTGACTCAGATCAGTTTATTTATATGTTCAGCCTCCATTGCTAACACATCAAAGCTTAACATTACATATAAGAAAAATGTCTCTATGAAAATAATCCAGAAGTTAAACATTATTGTTTCTTTGGTCTGTTTATGTTGCTTTTCAACTTTATGTTGAAGAAAAAACGTGCATGGGCAGCTTCATAAAGATTTGAATCTCAAAGTGAGAAATAAATAAAATGCCTAACGTTGCACATTTGCTTCCTGTGGAGGCGTAATTGACTGATAAAGTGAGCCGTCTTACATGCATAATTCTCAAACCTGTCATGTGTCAGTACTTGGCAAGGAAATAAGCATGTAATACATTATTTAAAATAAACACTCCCTCAACAGGTGTACAAACACTCCAATGAGTTCTCCCTCTATCTGATGACCTAATGCTCATGAAGTCAGATTTAGTGTGATCGGGTCAGACAGATCCAGATGAAATGAGTATTCAGACATCTTTCTTAAACACATTCTGGCTGATCTGGAAGTCGTCTTATTGATGAAATGTTTTGTCTTATTGATAAAATGTTTTGTCTCCTTGATGAAATGTTTTGTCTTGTTGATGAAATGTTTTGTCTTATTGATGAAATGTTTTGTCTTATGATTGAAACATTTCATCTAATTGATGAAATGTTTTGTCTTGTGGATGAAATGTTTTGTCTTATGATTGAAATGTTTTATCTAATTGATGAAATGGTTTGTCTCATTGATGAAATGTTTCATCTTATTTATGAACTGATTAATCATATTGATGAAATGTCATATTGATGAAATGTTTCATCTAATTGATGAAATGGTTTGTCTTATTGATGAAATGGTTTGTCTTATTGATGAAATGTTTCATCTTACAAAAATCAGAATCAATAATACATGTATGTCTGTTAGCTAAACTAACTATCATTTTAATGAAAGGAATTCTTCACTTCAAGCACCAAAATTTAACAGTTTTCTAACCTAGAATCTTATCCATGCACTAGAATTGTAAAACACTTTTTTTCTCAGCTTACCAAAGAAACTTGCTGCCACATAAGCTACTCTTTTTGATTATCTGTAATAAGTCTGTTATATGCACTTTTCCAAAGACAAGACAGCACATAAACCTACCTATGACACATGTTTAAGGTCAAGTTCTAGCTTGGTCAGTAAAGCCATAGTAGTCTGTGGTATGAGCTGTCCTGTTTGTGGGAAAGTGCATATACATGTAAGAGATCCCTTGCTTCAGATTTCAGGTGCTGATGCAAGATTTCTGAAAGGGGGTGTCCAAATGTGATGTGTGAATAGGACTGGGGAAAAAATGGTTAATTTTCACATCCTTCCACTTGGAAAACAAACAATGAAAAAACAAATCTAGAAAAGGGGGGTTCCAGACCCCCCTGCCCCCTCTGGTTCCGCTACTGGATTTTACTCTGAAGACTATGTTTCAAAATTACCAAATATTTGACGTCCAATAGCAGGTGATTAATAAATCAATGTGTTATAGTGGTCTCGTTAAACAACAAAAAAACATGTAGACTACGTGTAAGAATTACCAAATATTTGACATCCAGTAGTTGATGATAATAAATCAATGTGCACAAGTGGCGTCTTTAAAAAAAAAAAAAGACATTCATTTTTTAACCAGTGGCTGGAAAGGGAAATATTCCATTAGGCCACAATTTTTTTATTAAATGTTTCACAGATTTTTTGGCTAATTTTAGTTGAAAGAAGTGGGGGGAAAAAAGAGCGAGCTAAAACTGTTGTTTTGTTTTGTTTTTCCAAACCCAGTTTGCCGTTGTAGGAGGGGAAAAAAAATATGCGTAATACTAATAAATCTCACGATTATAACCAAGTACGCTGCCATTTTGGTATGGTCATGTCAAACTCTCGTCCTGAACCTGAACTCTTGCACATTGCGAGATTATTAAAAAATGGCAACCGGAGGCCGACTAATCAAATTTCAAATGCATATATATGTATATCACAAATTCCCACATTTCTAATCAAAATCATCAATTTTACTCACAACAGAAACCATTGGAAAGATTTTATGGATTTTTAATTTTTGGTCAGGAATGAAACCGAGAGAATCGGCGGTGGGGGGGGGAAGACCTTAAATTTAATTTTTTCCTGTGGGTCTTTTGTAATCATATCGGCAGATCCATGAAACATTTAATAAAAAACCTATGGCCTTAGGTCAACAACCCATCACTCAACCAAAAAGCTACGTTCTATTCCTTTACAACAAATAAAGCTGAAACTCATATTAAAAAAACATTACATTTTAAATCAACAAGCAATGTTATTTTTTTTATATAAAAGTTATAATAAAAAATAATATTTTCTAATAGGCTACAGAACTGCACTGGAATTGCCATCCCAGACTTTAATGGGTTTTATAAAATAAATACTCCCTGAGCAGGTGTACAAACATGCATCAATGACTTCTCCCTTAATCAGATGACCTAATGCTTACGTTGTCAGATCGTCTTTAATTTATACTCACACATGCTGATTCGGTTTACACAAGAGGTGAAGAAAAATTTATATTGAATAGATTTTGTTACGTTTTCTGAACGGCTCATTCATTTTAATCGTAGGTTTGTTTTTAAAGGCAGGGTTTGCTCACGTTTTGGTCACGTGGTGTCCCGTTCTGTTCACGTGGTGTCAGATGTAGTATGGAAAGTTTTTTAGTATTGGATGAAAAAATAACACATTTATGATTTGATGTTTATTTTATTGGAGTGTTAAATCCACACCAAGCTTTACATTTCCGCTGTGTTCACAAAGAAGGACATAGAAAGAAATAGACTTTGGGGATTTTGTTCCTGTAGATAAAAATTGGTATAATTTTTAATTTTACCTTCATGTGTTTTGGGGAAGGAGGTGGGTAATAGGTTTGCACATAAATTTATTTTAAAACCTTTCATTTTGTTTTTTAAACAAAAATTTATAGGAGATCATTTTCACATTAGAATGCGGACCAAATAACTAACAGATGTCACTAGAATAGTTTTTTGCTAATAGTGAAATTGCTATGTAGTGCTAGGCTATATTCCTAACAACTAATTAAAATAAACATAAACAGTTTTAAAATGGAAATTGCTATGTAGTGCTAGGCTGTATTCCTAACAACTAATTAAAATAAACATAAACAATTTTAAAATGGAAATTGCTATGTAGTGCTAGGCTATATTCCTAACAACTAATTAAAATAAACATGAACAGTTTTAAAAGGGAAATTGCTATGTAGTGCTAGGCTATATTTCTAACAACTAATTAAAATAAACATAAACAGTTTTAAAATGGAAATTGCTATGTAGTGCTAGGCTATATTTCTAACAACTAATTAAAATAAACATGAACAGTTTTAAAAGGGAAATTGCTATGTACTGATTGGCTATATTCCTAACAACTAATTTTTTTTTTAAATTAAGAAGCTAAAACATATGAATTATCCTTTTAATAAAGCTAATCCATTTTGGACCCCATTAATGAAAGTACATTCTTAACTAATTAAAATAAACATAAACATTTTTGAAAGCAAAAACATATGAATTATCCTTTTAATAAAGCTAATCCATTTTGGACCCCATTAATAAAAGTATATTCTTGACAACTACATGTAATTAAAATAAAGCATAAAATTTTTATAAAGCTAAAACATATTAATTCTCCTTTTAATAAAGCTAATCCTTTTTGGACCTCATTTTTGAAAGTATATTCTTGACAACTAATTAAAATAAAGCAATGTCAATTTTCCTTTTAATAAATATAATTTATTTTGGACCACATTCAAGAAAGTATATTCTTAACAACTAATTAAAATAATGTGAAACATAACAGTTGCCTCTTCCTGATAATAAAATCCTAAAATAAAATATAATCTAATTTCCAAACTACTTTTAGAACACTTACAATTGTGTTATCAGTTTTTTTCATTTACGCTGGATTCCTACAATTACAAAGGCTAGGTTTCTCAAATCACTTCACATTACTGGTTTGTTTATTATACGTATTATAGATTTAATCTCCGTTTATAAATAATTTACTGTTAGTATTACAAAGGAGTAACTGTATCTGTTTTATGAGTGTAATAATGTACTGTGAAACCTGCCCATATGGCCACCTGTATTAAACAGCCACCTGTGTTAAATGATCACCTTCATTTTCTCCCATCTCAGCTAAATTAGTATAATTTAACCTGTATTAAGCAGCCACCTGTGTTAAATGATCACCTTTATTTTCTCCCATATCAGCTAAATTAGTATAATTTAACCTGTATTAAGCAGCCACCTGTGTTAAATGATCACCTTTATTTTCTCCCAAATCAGCTAATAAGAAAAAAAAAAGAAAAAAGTTTGTTTTATTTAACGACGCCTCTAGAGCACATTGATTTTTAATCTTATCAGCGGCTATTGGACGTCAAT
>JAULBS010022653.1:0-10647 GCA_032355785.1 Symmetromphalus regularis
ATATGGTTGTTTATTCTATATATTGCATTATTAAATTTTAATTAAAAATAATTGTCTGGTGATTGTGGAAAACATAACAAGAACATGTTTTTGATTCTGTGCACAAAACGGGTAGACCGTTACAAAATGGATATAGGGCTCAAAGATTTCCCCACCAAATAAAAAAAAATTAATTTAATTTTAAAATTTAACTGGTGTTTTTTTTGTTTATTAAAATATAAACAATAATTTTTTTTATCTCCCCTGAAAAAAGGGTCATAGACGAAGGCCTACATGAGACAAACAACATATTAATTTAATCAATTTTGTTTTTACTGGGTTCACTTCTCCTATTTTTATCACACCTATCCCATTTTTTTCAATCTTCTCCCATTTCTTATGGGAAGGGAGAAGTCACTTCTCCCACTTTTTCTATCCTAGATTAGTGCCTGATGACTCGTTCCAATTAGCAGCAAGAAACCTTTTATTGGCACTTTCCAACAAATAAGACAGCACATACCAGACTTTGATAAACCAGTTGTGGTCCACAGATCAGTGCAAGTGATCTACTGGTAAAAGTGGCATACACTTACCCATTGAGCCATTTGGATTACAAATCCCAGTACCTACGAGGTACGAGTCCAACAGCTTAACCACAACACAACCAGGTTCAGCACAGACAATTATATAGTGCATAAAATGCATAAGAATATAAATTTTAAAAAACCCACATAAAACACTCTATGGGACACAACTCCAATTATTCTATTTTAAAAGTTACAACAGTAGCTCAGAGTTAACTCCCTTTATAAACTAGTTTGTATGTTTTGCTTCATCATCACACACCATCAAGATCCTAGAGAGGGAGGTTTTATTTCTTTTGGGATATTACAAACAACAGTATAACTACAAACACAGTTATCTCCACTTGAAAATAGCAGGAGAGCAATGTAATGCTTACCTTAAGATTATTCCTGGTGTGAAAAATTTCAAATAAAGAGCGCAGTTCGGACAATTTTTTAATAAAATAAAAGGCGAGTACAGAAACATTGACTATTTTCCATTTTAAGTCGAGTATGAGGCGAGTGCAAGCAATCACTCGCCTCTAGTGTACAGGAGTGAAACATGTTGGAAATGACAATGAATATCCGTTTTGTCAAATTACGTGATTGACATTTTTAATTACAAGTGATTCTTAATTTAACTTGAAGAATTTGAAGTGATTCATTATTTGTTATTTATTTATTTAAACGAAATAAAAAATATGGTGGGTTTTTATTTTAATGTAAGAGATTTTATGCACGATAAGTTATTTATACAAAATACTGATTAAATATTTCTTATCAGAAACAAAACTAAAACAATTTAGGTCAAATTAATCAAGTCCAAGCAGATCCATTAATCCTTCTATAAGATCTTATGAGAACTCTTGCTAAATTTAACACACCTATATTAAAAATATACATATTAATCTGTAAGATAAGATAAAATATTTCCTATTATCTGTGGAATGCATTTAGAGGTCTCTCACCTGTGATCCACGACTGAAGACAGGTATTACTCTCTTCATTTTACTTAACAAAACATATAATACTCAATTAACATCTCGGCTCTGTTTATTTGCCACCCATCAAGTGTCAAACTCACAATATTTGCAACTCATGGTCCTCAGAGAATACATGCTGCCACCACATATGCTACTCTTTCTGATTGGCAGCAATGATTTTTTTTATACTACAGACAGGAGAGCACAGCCTTTGTTAAACCAGTTCTGGACCAATGGGAAGAAAAAAAAAGTAAAGTTTGTTTTATTTAACGACGCCTCTAGAGCACATTGATTTTTATCTTAGCATTGGCTATTAGACATCAATCATATGGTCATTCTGACTATTTATTTAGAAGAAACCCGCCATTTAGGCTACTCTTTCTGATAAGCAGCTAGGGGTCTTTTATATGTACTGTCCCACAGACAGGGCAGCACATACCACGGTTTTTGATGAACCAGTTGTGGACCACTGGTTGGAATGGAAAATAGCCCAAACTGCAAAATGGGTCCATGGAGAAGGATCGATCCAACGACCGACCAGTTCACAGGCAGACACACTACCATTTGAAGGTACCAATGAGTAGAAAGAGAAATGGCCTAAGTTTTCTACTATTAGTATAAAAAAAATTAATGTTTAATATTTTACATTTACTAACCTGCCAAGAGCTTGTGGGAGACTTGAGATTATTGGACCATATCCGGCAGCGTTGTCGTACAGTTCAAACAATGGTGCTGCAACTAATTTGTAGTTTCGTGGGACTGCGAACAATGCTGAAGATAAAAAGGTGACAAATGATTTAGACTGAATATTGTGAAAATTGTCTCCATTTATCTACTGGTGTACAACATCAAAACGAACACAAAATAAATTATTTCGGAACAACATAACCATTATTGAATGTCAACATTCTATTTCTTTATGACAGTGTCTGATTGTGAATTTTAAATGAAGATGTCAAGGTCTGTATGTGTGCAAATTTAAATTAATCATTAAACTGTGATCTCTTGGATTCAACTTTAGCTTAAGGGACATAACTCATGTTTCTCGAAAATCTGGGTTCTGAATGTTATAATTGTCCGCTGTTGTCAAAATAATCAAAAATTAAAATCCTATCAGAATCCATTTGGATTCCCACAAATGTAGGTCATGGGAATCCACTTTTTTCAATCATGATTTTTTATATATTGTATTTACTAATACAGAATATGATGCCAATAAAGAAAATAAAAATTATTATTTAGACATGGAAATTGTATTTTTTAATCTCTGCCAAATCAATTTTTTTGTTTAAATGTGATGTTTATTTTATGGAAATCTGATCAGATTCTTATCATTTTCATTTATGGGAATATTACAGGAATTCTTCTGAAATTAGTTTCAGATTCTCCAAACATCAATAGCAGGAGTTTGACTATTTCCATAAAAAATGTTTTGCCCCAAAGTTCTATTCCCATTATTACCGGAATTAGATTTTCAGATTCACGTAAAAGAACGGGCTCTGACATTTCCCTCTGTTAATGGAATTATACATAATGTATCTGCATGCTGATTAACAAGGCCATATTAATGAAAGTCTGGCTAAGTGTTGTATACATACCTGCTGCACGTAACTGGCCCAGCAACAATCTGAGATGTTCGACTGGCCGGCTAACATGTCGAGGTATGAATGGGTACTGTGAGAATGAAAAAAAGTTAAAATCAATATAACTCTACTATACCTTTCTCTGGAAGCTGCACTAGGAACAACCACTTTCTCTCTTTGGGCTTTGTAACATGGGCCGGTATGTAGGGATACTGAATGAAAAGTAAAAAAAAAGACAAAAGTTCATGTTGGTAGACCTTAATATTATGGCCAACTATACTGTTTAAATAATATATATAAAGATAAAATTAATACTCAATTTCATTATTTGGGCTTTGTAACATGGATATTTTGGTGGAACGGGATATAGCTCAAATGGTAGTGTCTGCCTGTGAAGCTGGTGGTCATTGAATCGATCCTTCTAAGTGGACCTATTTCCAGTTTGGGCTATTTTCCATTACACCCAGTGGTCCACAACTGGTTCATCAAAGGCTGCGGTATGTGCTGTCCTGTCTGTGGGACTGTGCATATAAAAGACACCTTGCTGATTATTGGAAATAGTAGGCTATGTAGTGGCAGCAGTTATCCTCTAAAATATGTCAGAATGACCACATGATTGATATCCAATAGCCGATAAGATAAAAATGAATGTGCTCTAGAGGCGTCGTTAAATAAATAAAAAAATTGATCTTTTGGTATGGATACTGAAAGAAAAAGATTTTTTTTTAAATTTGTTTATATACTATTCATAATCAATGTAAAAGTTGTTACCATGTGCACACTGTATGTATTAGAATTATTTTCTACAAATGACCTGCTGGATCTGTAGACATTTTCTCGGACTCACCGGCCCCAATGAACAAATTACATTCATAATAAATAACCTAACAATATTCTGTACAGAGGCTAACTACAAAATTGATGACAAGGTCACTGATATTTCAACCCCAGATATTAATGCAAAAAGGTGATGATTACATAGATACACTAATTAACTGATTCACAATAATTTAACAAATGACCAAGTCAGACATATTAATAACAGTTCTCTACAAGGCGAGTAAAATAGTCGCCATGGTGACTAAAATAATCTCCTAGTGTCTAAAAAATAAAATTGCATTCGCCAGTTGGCGACTGTCTAATAACCTGTATGTAATCCATCAGGGGATGATCAGGTCATAGCATTAATAAATGAAGACAGAAATAAAACAGCAAAATGTATTTCAAATTTCTTGATTCACTCTATTTAAAAATTGAATATATCAGGCCACAGGATTTCACGTTGACGATAATTACCGGTAGCGTGTACCGTGTCGGCAATTTGAAATCCTATGGCCTGTAATATATAATATGCAGTATACTAGCTGGAAAGTAAATATAAGTGACTGACGACTAAAATATTCTACTTTTCTGGCCAGGGAAGAGTAAATGTGAACTTCCTTTGTAAAGCACTGAATAAAAATATGCATTTAAACATAACCCTAACAGGAAGCCCTGATTTTGTAATTTAATATTTTTGTTATTTTTTCTCACCTGTGGTGGTTCAAAATTTGGTCTCCACCAATTTCCTATTGTATCTTCTATTACCCAGTCCATCGGCGCACCATCCTGTCTACCTAACGTCTGCAAGTAAAAAACAGATATGCCTTTTCACAGTCAACAGAATCAGGTGAACTATCAACGAAGTATTTTAAATTCGTATCTCCATTTTATAATTAATTTTCTTTTTTTCTCCTTTAATTTTTTTTTATAAATGTTAAATGTTTCCATAAAATTGATGGTGGCAGTTTTAAAATTACCATAATTATTTTTCTTCTTTTTTAAATGAAAATATTTCAACCCGTTTTGAGAGTTTGATATAGCTCAAGAGGTACAGCTTCCAAGTCAGTTGTGAGGGGTCACTGGATGAATCTCTATCAGCAGACCCATTTGGGTTATTTCTCATTCCAGCAAGTGGTCTACAACTGGTGTAAAAAGGTGGTTGTATGTAATGTTTTGTCTGTGAGAAAGTGTATATAAACACCCCTTGCTGCTAATTTCTTTTTAACCCATTCTGGATTAGATTAGCTGATTTGAATAATTTTAAAACAAACGACAGACTTTTCACATTTATTACGAGCTAAAATGACAAACATCTGACCTCTGTTAGTAACCTTTTTAATCCATCCACCTGATCTTCTCCAGCATTCAGTTCACCACCCGGTCTGAAACAAGCGATCATTTAGTTACAATTAATTAGGAGATAAACATACTCGCTTTCATTTTTGAGGTAGTTATTAATGGATTTAAAACACCGTAAAGACATTTTTTTAAAAACTGCATGAATTTCAAAAGATGCAGTTATACTTTATTCAACCATAAAAATAACACACATATGAACACACATGAATGAATAACAAAGATAATAATGGGAATTAATACTGATAATGTGTCTTTTAAGGTACTTAGTAATTGCAACTTTAGACTGATTAATGTGTCCTAATCTATAGGTTACCAGCTCCCAGTTTTATGTTTACCTTGGAATCGGTTACTAGCCTCTAGGCATATGTCAACTTTACAATTCAAAAAAATTGCTACAAACTAAAAAGTATGTCAATTTTTTTCATTTAATTTTTTATTGATTAATATTTTTCCAATCTTAACAAAATGGACCTTGATTTTGTTGGCTAGATCATTCTCTGTATTAGAAGACACAAAATTTATAAACTTAGCTATTCTTTCTGTTGAACTAACTTCAGCAATATTTTTGGAAGGTCTCAGTCCCGAGTTTAAAGAATTTGAAAAAACCCACTAGCCATGGAATCAGTGATCTATTAGATTAATTAATACATATACTGTGGTCATAGTAATTATTTCATAGGCTGACAGTAAAAGCTCTAGCCATTAGCATAGAGCACAGGCAAAAGCAGACATTTTAAAGATTTTTAATATCAATTGGAGAAAAAAGAAAATGTTGGTTTAAGGGGTGTGTGATTGATTGATTGTATGGAAAGGGGGTGCGACACCCAGAGTCGCAAGTGTATGATTACCATATTCTAAAAATCCTGGTCAAAGTATTTTGAAAATCTGTGATCCCATTTGGGGGGCGGGAGGTGGGCAACTAGAAATCTGATGTATAAAACACCTAGAATTAAAAAATAAATAAAAAACAAACACTATTTACAATTTGAAGAATGTTGTTCCTAGCTGTAGCAAAAGGACATGTGGCAAGCCATGCTCATGTACGAGGGGTGGGTGAGGCGGGCAACTAGAAATCTGATGCATAAAACACCTAGAAAGTAGAATTAAAAAAAAAAAAAAATTACAATTTGAAGAATGTTGTTCCTAGCTGTAGTAACAGGACATGTGGCAAGCCATGCTCATGTACGATTAGAACTCCTTCAACAGATCGCCGCATCCCGATTTTGTCAAATTCTTCCCTCATGCGCTGAAACCGGGCAGGAACTGAACTGTCTTTCTCATATAATGGTTCTTTCGTTCCAAAAGTGTAGTTGTTTAGTGGATACCTAGAAATTAAAGTAATAATCTATTAAATATTAATTCTCTTGGCAACATTTCTATATATATACAACCCCTCCACCCATCTCCTATGAAAGTATAAAACCGATTTATGGGGACAACTAATAAAAAAAAAATCACGGAAGTTGGTTGTTGGGTTTTTTAGGGGGAGGGAGGGGTGGGGGAATAAAATAATTTTCAGGCTCAGTGACAAAATAAAGTAGCTGAAATCTGTAGACTTTTCAGAGTTTAAGGAGGTATTTGCATCTGACCACCTACTTTACAGTGCCCGCCCTCTCCTCCCAATTTAAATGCCCTTCGTTGGCCCTGATTTACAGAATGAATGAGAACTCCAGGGTGCAGTTAGAAACATTGTCAATAAAATTGTCATTCACTAAGTTGCATCTACTTCATATAATTACATTAAATATGCACTACAACTTTTTAAAATAATCTCCCCCAAACCAACCAATAAATTATGAACAGCCCCTTAACAATGCTTTCAGTCAATGTTTAACGTAACTGGTTCGTTACTGCAAACCATTTCACTTACAGATTTATTGTTCGTTCTAACGTCATTGCAAATGCACCATGTGTATACTTTGATGTGAAAGAAGGACTCGAACTTCCATGCGGCCAACCGGCTTTCCCTCTTGGATTCATTTTGCCGGCCATTTTCATTTTAACTGGTCCTCAATCTTTTGTTACGTCTTTTGTATATTAAAAACATGACTGTGAAGCCAGTTTTCAAAACAAAAGATGTCGAAAATGCTATTTTTCGCATTTTGTTAACTTCTTTGTTTCTATTTAATCTTTCACTGTAAATTATACAGGTGCAGGCTTGTTCATTGTTATTCTTATTTCAAAATACGAATTTCTTAAATGCATATTTCAGACAAAGTTCCTAAAATCGGGACTAATGTTTTTGTTTTGCATAGGTTTTAACTGGGGTGAGATTCGGACTAAAGCCGTAAAGATGGTTTTATGAGGATTCGAAGAAACACCAGGAATGTTTCAACCAGCTTAAAATCAGAATCATGTAAAGCTGTAAAAATAACTTTTAGCGTTCTTATTTGAAGCTTAAAATAACAAGGTTTTTTGTGTGTTTTGTAAGAAATACAGTAACCTACATATTTATTAAAATGGTTTGAAGGAACATTTTTTGGACTATTTTACAGTGATGTCTTTCATCTCCCCATATCAAACTAATGTCAGCTTCAACTGAATTACGAATGCCGTCTGCAAACATTGATATGGGGAATGAAGAAGAAGGTGATAATGAGACAGAATGCATCAAACATTTAATCAAATTGATATCTGTACTAACTGAATGATGGACGACCGTCTGTTAAAATTGGATCTGACTAAAGATGTCTGCTACTGCAACTGCTCAGATGGCAAATCTGTGATTGTTGATCTGAAAACCGTTTGTCCATATTCTGGCTACTTCACAGCCTTGCGCGAGAGTGAGATGCAAGAAACTGTTTCCAAAACCATTACCTTTCACCTGATCTCGTCCGATATGTTAAATCTGATAACTAATCTCATCCACCAGTATTCCGTGAACAAGACTTGGACTCCATTTTTGGACAACATGACATTAGCTGTGATAGAAGATCTGCTGTTTGCTTCAGATTATTTAGATATCCCATCTGTGATGATCATGTGTGATTCATGGCTTACCAAAACATGTAACGTCACACAAACTTCAGATTTTGCACAACTCACATTTCTAGGTTATAGATACAATCTGAAATCATTGAATAAAGAGGTTTATGCTTATTGTAAAAGTCATTTGATGATCATCAAGGATGCATTATCAGTTTTAGATGCTTTTAGTTCTGATATTTTAAAGGATGTTTTACAGAGTGATGAAACTGGTGTCAGTTCTGAGTGGGATTTAGTTGAATGTGTCTGTAAAATATTTTCTCACAATGAAATGATTACACCTGAAGAGTACCCAAAACTTCTGCAACTTATCCGTATTCCACGACTTCTTGTTAAACAGAACTATAAAGAACTGCTCGAAGATTTAGACAATGAACTTGTAAAAACATTTCTCATTGCATCCCTTTCTAGCTACAAATCTGAACCAAACAAATATGTGAAGACATTCCCTTGGCAGGTTTGCATCAGACAGCCAAGAAAAGCCATCATTTGTTTCAGAATTCCTTTTACAAAATCGTTAAGCTCATCTGTGATGGTTTCATCTGTTCCTGATCCCAGCCTTATTAACAAGCAGTGTGTTAACACTAAAGATCATTTATCAACTCAAGATATTCTGCAAATCTCTGATGACGTTCCAAAGCCAGATTGGCCTAAGAAACCAGAGCTGAAATTCCACAATGTTCCCGATAGCATACGAGGGATTGGAACAAGGAACCTGCGAGAGTTTGCCGTTGCGATGTTAGGACGCTCGGTGTATGTTGCAGGAGGACAATGGAGGTATTCTTTAGCGGGACAGTTTGCTGTTGATTCCATGATGACACTCGATCTAGATACAATGCAATGGCATCAGGTTAGTCATAGCGTGTCCGCCTGTGAAGCGGTCGGTCATCAGATCGATCATTCTCAGTGGACCTATTTGCAGTTTGGGCTATTTTCTGTTCCAACCAGTGGTCCACAACTGGTTCATCAAAGGTTATGGTATGTGTTGTCCTGTCTAGAGGAAAGTGCCTATAAAAGACCCCTTGCTGCTTATCAGAAACAGTAACTTATATGGCAGTAGCGGGTTTCCTCTAAAGAAATGTCAGAATGACTACATGATTAATGCCCAATAGCCGATGATAAGATAAAAATCAATGTGCCCTAAAGGACAAACTTTACAGGTGAGAAGGCACGGATGCAGGATTTCTGAAAGGGGATGGGGGGGGGGGTCGATGGGGGGTGGTGTCGAAATGTGGGTTTCTGGAAAGGGGGGGGCCCAAAAGTGATGAATGAATAGAAATGTATGATCTCTTTTCTTTGATATTTATCTTGCTGCTAACTAACTGCAAAGAATATTCTATGCATGGTTGCAGGTTTCATTTAATGACCATATGTCTTAAATACTTTTTGCCACATGAAAACCACTTTTTAAAGAGTGATCTTGGTTGTTAAACATTCTTTTTTCACCAAGAAGTGATTTCTTGTCTGAATTATCTCCCTTTAGTGATTACAATGTTGTGATTCCAGAAAATATGATGATAAATTTTTGTAGGATACGTGCATGCTGTCAAAACGATGTTTGTTTTCTCTGGTTCCTGCAGAAGGTCGACTTGTGGCTGTAGGGGGAGTTAACTCTGATGGAGAACTTTCATCAACCGAGATGTTCAACCCTAATGAGCAGTCCTGGATTGAAGTTGCCTCCCTTGATTACAAAGTCCATGAGCATTCAGGTACTCTTTCAGCCATTGTCAGATTTAAAACTTCTTGCCTCAGAGACTAATATTTACATATATATAATTTACAAGTATAAGATTTACATCTGTCTCATAATTTGACATTAATAATTAGGGAGTGGAATATTGCCAGAAGTGGAGCATTTTGCAAAGGCATGAAGGGTAATCACTTCATATTTATCCTTCTCTGGACGTACTGTGCTGTTTGGAATTCCAGTCAGTGGTTTATAACTGGTATTTCAACGACTAGTATGTGTTGTGTGTGTAAAAAATATTTTAAAAAACCTTTTTTGGTAATCAAAAAGAGTACCTTTAGATTATATGTTTTCTCATTTACCACTGACACCAAATACCACTGATTAAATAAATGTGTTGAGTTGTGAAATAGTTTATTTTCCTCTAAAAAAGTTTTTTTTTTTTTAATGGACCGTTAGAGCACATTGATTTATTATCAAACATTTGATAATTTTGGCAGTCACCAGAGGAAACAGTACATTTTTCCATTAGCAGAAAAGGATCTTTTTAGGTATCCTCCTACAGACAGGACAGCACATAACAAAGTTTCATTCTCTCTCTCTGCCTCTTCATTTCTCTCTCTCTCTCTCTCTCTCTCTCTCTCTCTCTCTCTCTCTCTCTCTCTCTCTCTCTCTCTCTCTCTCTC